>CM057009.1:87146915-87214415 GCA_029891345.1 Dryococelus australis | reverse complement strand
AACTGCATTCAGGGCCATTCTAACGACGTATGTGACCGAAAACGTAAGTAAGTCGACGAAAGATATTTGTACGTTTCTAGCATCAATGGAGAACAACATCATCAGACAGTGCACCGACAAAATCAAGGAGCACGGGCCCCTAAAATTTAATATTTGGTTAGAATGCAATTATAAAAAAAACCAGAACCATTCAACGAAGGTACAGACAAGAGGGCATTTAAAACTAAAAATGTAACAATACTCGAGGCTAGTGATATTGAGAAGGTGGTACGCAACAGTTTAGATAAAATCTACAAAGAGGAGGAAACATACAAAGAGTGCATTTTGGGGTGGACACTGTCATCTGTAAATCACTTGCAGCTCTGCATAAACAAGCTGGACCTCCTCAGAGTCTCATTGTACATTGACTCGCCCGAATAAATAAAAAACAGGAAGGCTGTGATTAATCCGCACAACACAAACGATACCATGTGCTTCAAGTGGGCCGTTCTAGCAGGATTTGTAGAAGGCGAAAATCCACAACGATTAGAACAGCGATATCATGAACTGAAAACAAAATTGGACTTTTCCAGCCACGAGTTACCTACACCACTGCAACAAATTTCAGTTTTCGAAAAGAACAAGCATCAGTATCTGTAAATACTTATGGCTTAGACGAAAACCCACTGTGGTAAAATACAGTAATAAGCGCTGCTTCATATTCTTCCATGACCTGCCACAAAACTCTGGGCTGATGGGACAGCAGTGTCTGGATAAGCACAAGCAATACCGTAAAGTAAATGTTCCAGTGTGTGCTGAAATGCCACAGTCAGGGAAGGATGGTAGGGTGCCCGTTTTGAAATTTAAAAATTACAATTACTGCAATAAATTGCAGATTGTCGCCTATACTGACTTCTACGCAATTCTCAAGACCATTCAGACCTGCGAAGTGGACCCCCCAGCTGCGCCTACACGTACGTCTATATGAAAAAAGAGGCATATATTTTTGTATACACATGCAAGTTAACAATAGTGTAATTCCAGCAGCACTAACATCCAAGCTGAGACAGGACCCCATTATATACACAGGAGAAGAAGCGGAAAATAAATTTATGAAGATGATCGTAGACATCGGCAAAAAAGTAAAAGATGTTTACACTATATCTAAACAAATGATACAGTTCATGCCAGCTGTACATGCCAGGTACTCATGGGCAACGAGGTACTGTTACTGCAAATTGGTGTTCATGCACGAAAATTACAAAGTGAGGGACCATGACCACTTCATCGGGTGCTACATGGGACCTGGATGCACCAGCTGAAATTTTCTGTGCCGCAGCCTTAAAAAAGTTTTGTATTGTTCCGTAACATCAGCTACGATGAGAACTTTATTATCAAACATCTAGGCTACAATACAAATGACATATTCATTATTCTGCACTTGAGCAAAAAGATGATTACATTTTCAAAATATCTGGACAATCATTTCTTTATACAGTTTGTTGATACATTGTATTTCAAGGTCCACAGTTTAGCATCTGTGGCCGAGTATCTACCACATTCAAAATTTAACAAAAGCTCCAAATTCTTCACCCCCCACCAACTACCTCTCGTCAAATGCAAAGGTGTTTTCCCTTATGATTAATTAGACTCATGCAGGAAGCTGATTGAGCCGCAGCTGCCCCCTAAAGGCACCTTCTTTATCAAGCTAACAGACTCGGGAATCAGTGACGATGAATACGTTCATGCCCAGAAGGTATGGAAAGAGTTTGACTGTAGTAGTCTTAAGGAATATTCAGAATTATATTTGAAGACGGATGTGTTAATTCCATTAGACGTATTTGAAAATTTGCGAAATTTGTATATGTCAACATACAAGCTCGATTGTGCACATGTCAGCGCTCCAGGGTTCGCTTTTGATGTCATGCTTCGGATGAGAGGGGTGAATCTGGAGCTTCTAACTGATTACAATATGCATATGTTTACTGAAAATGTAATTTGTGGTGGCATGGTCCAGTGAGTGAAGCGACATGGGGTAGCAAACAACACCTATTCAACTGAAATCTATGATCCAAGCAAACCCACCACGTTTCTGCAATACCTTGACACAAACAACTTGCACAGCTGGGCCATGTTGCTACCGTTGCCAGTACGCAAAATTCAGGTGGGTCGACACCAACATCGATGTAATGTCTATGCCGAATGATGCTGATGCCAGCTATATTCTGGAGGTCGATGGTGAGTACCCCATGACCCTACACGAGGAACATCATGATTTGCAGTTTCTTTCCCATTAACCAGTGTCCCTTCAGGCTTCAAACATGCTAAATTAATAAAGACTCTGGAAGACAAGAAATATTACATCATACATTACCGTAACCTACACAGACTCTAGAACATGGTTTGAAGCTTATGGAAATATTCTGTGCACTTGAATTCAAACAAAGTCCCTGGCTAAAAAATTCTATAGATTTGAATACTGCAAAACACCAAGCTGCTCAGAACAATTTTGAAAAATAATTCTTTAAATTGCTGAATAATGCGACATTCGGAAAACTTATGGAAAATTAAAGAAAAACCCAAAAAATGAAGCTAGTGTGTAGTGAAAAGTGGCTTTAAAAATTGCTGGCAAAACAGTCGTTCTTAGACAGGACCATATACGAAGAAATGCTTTCCTTCCACCATATACAGCATGAATACATTCTCTTATCTTCTCTCCTATCTACGCTGCATTCACTGTCCTCGAATAGTCAAAAACTTTAATTTATAATTTTCATTATGAAGTGGTGAAGGCCCTGTACGGAGATGACCTTGAGCTCTTGTATACAGAGACAGACTTAATCCTGTTGCAGATTCAAACCCCAGAATTTTACCAATATTTGGCCAGTGATCACAAATTAAAAAACTAATTTTACACCAGCACGTACCCCACCACACACCCCTGCTACTCGGACACAAACAAGAGTGTTGTCGGTAAGTTCAAGGATGTTTGCCGAGGGAGGGGGAGGTGTGACATGACAAAATTTGTGGGGCTACGGGCGAAACTGTACACATGTAAATAAAGGGACAAAATCACCAAACGAGCAAAAGGTATTCAGTCATGCATGGTGAAAACTAAAATTAAATTCCAAGAATTTCTTTCTGCTCTGGAGCAGCATTATTTGATGAGGGTAACTGTACGTACAATAAGGTTGAACCAGCACAAACTCTATTCTGAATGTATAAATAAATTGGCTCTGGCATGGATGGATGACAAGCTAAAGATACTGGATGATAGCATACGCACACTACTGTATGGGTACAATACGACATAAAAAAAATTATCTATTAGAACATGTACTTGATTATATCCCCATCTGCATATAGCGATACACCAGGTCCACTGATTGCTTACCTTGCTATGTAGCTACTGCTCGATCAGCCATACACATTGATTACATACTTGGAAAGGGGGTCAACATGCTATAAAATGAGTGTTGGTTCCTGGGAGAGAGTGAATGAGGCCGGGATGCCAGGGCAGTTCCTCACCTCAGGGGTGTTAAATGTGAAGTGATTTCACTCTCCCTTCTTGATGATTCTTCAAATGATCTGTCTGCCTGTCGTCAGGGGTTTTTTTTCGCTGCTGATGTCTGCATGTTTCTTGATTACTGTGTATACTTACATTTTATCGATTGTGCCTGTATAGCACTGCGTCGGCATGTTTTTTCTGTATTAATTTTTTTTTTGCAGTTGATCCTGTGATTGGTTTTTCTTTGCATACCTGTGTGGGGACCTTTTTTAATATTTGTAATAGTTTGTCCTGACATTGTTTTTCTTTGGCGGGCAGCATCATTCTGGTAGTATTTTTCAGCATTTGCCCCGACATTTTTTTTTTTGTCGGTGGGATGTATACTTCTGTACCTGTGCGGAGCATTTTTTTCTGTGTTAGTATTTTTCAGTGTTGGTCATGAAATTTTTGCATATTTTTTGGGCTACTTCCTTCTGTACCTGTGTGGAGTGGGTGGAGGTAGAGGAAGAGGCGAAAGAGGTGGAGGAGGAGCTCACTCCATCGACTGATTCATCCTTGCTGGTGACAACTTATCCCTGCAGCTACTGCGACAGGGTATTTTTGCACCAACACATTGCACGTCATCATGGAATTCATAGATGTATGAAAAACCCAACCCAGATAAGGTATCTTTCCTTCGAGTGTGGGTTGGTGTTAACCTAAATGACTGTTTATGCACACATATAAGGTCGTGCCAGGATACATTGAGACTCATTGCTCCTTCAGTGTCAGTTCTGTAAGAAAGAGATCCTGCAAACATCATTATTGACGCAATGAACTCCAATTACCATAGTTTCTCTCTTCCTTCTTTGCCTACAACATCTACATATGCACCAACATTGGTTCCTGCACCTTCGGATGAGCTGAAACCATCTGGGGTCAGTATTGTACTACCAGCCTATCTGTGTCGCTTTTGCTGGACGGAGTTTGCAATGAGACTCGTCCTGCGTTGCCATGAAGTTCACAAGTGTAAGAAAACTTGATTTTGCTTATACCCACGACCAGTTGATGTGAATAAAAAAACATGTGAATGTAGTAGATGTAGATTTTAGACATAATTGTGAGTTTAATTTTATTTCTTATTTGCCATAAAAAAATAGTTTGAAACTTAAATGACAAAAAAATGCATTTAAGAATAAACTAATACTATATGGTGTAATGGTACTTTGATTATCTAAAAAAAAATTAAGAAAAAATTAAAATCAGTTCTACAGTTTTAAAAAAATATATCACTTTCATAAGTAATGCATGTAGGTATTCTGTTGATTGAAAAAAAACACATATTTATTTAAAAATAGGAATGACTACAGGTACTTTTAAGTATATAAATATGAGTGTCGCCACCTCACCTGGTAGCTGAATTGAGACTACCTATGTGTGTTGAAAATATAATCCAAAATGGATGGGGTCGAACATGACTAATTAGTCACCTATACTTAAACAAATATACTAGCACCATATAGTTGTTGAAAACAAATGATGCTTACCAATATGGCATCGAACGAAGGTGAGAGACAAACTTAGAAACAAATGAAGCCTACCAATATGGTCACCACCTGGTGGGAGTCAAACGAATGTGAGTAATTGAAGGGGATGGAGTGCCACCTATACTTGAAAAAATAAACTAATACACTAGCACTACCTAGGTGATGTAAATAACTAATGCCTACCAAGATGGTGTCAGTTACACCGACCAAAATGGCAGTGGAGCGAAGATGATTAATTGGCTGAACGTAGGTGGGAGCATACCAATATGGTGGTGGAGCGTACATACCCATTAGGTCGAATGTAGGTGAGAGCATACCAAGATGGCGGGTTTCAAAACAAATGACAAATGAAAAAATAAAGATGGCGGAATGACTAATGATGAGGAGAATGGTGCTGAGGGGAGGGAGGCCCGCCAACTAAACAGCCATTAAAAATTGGCAACAGTTGTCTGCTGGGGATGGAACGGATGTGACTAATTAGTGGTGGGTGGTGGGGGGACCTCTGTAATATAAGTTTTTAAAATAATTTTTTATAAATTTTTTATCCAAAATTTTAATAGTACACTTTTTAGAAATTTTAAATTTTGTTTAAAAATAATTGTGAATAAAAACGTTTTTATAGATTTTTAAATGATTTTACTTAAATTTTTAATAATGAGTTTTTAAACAATTTTTCATACATTTTAACACAATTTTTTTATATTTTTTTTTTATTTGAAATAAAATTTTTAAGTAATTTTTTTTATAAAATTTTAACAATTTTTTTGTTATTTTTTTTATATTATTTTTTTTCTATGAATTTTGTAATCAATTTATAAAACACATTTTCTATAATAGGTTTTTTATATTTTTTAAAGTAATTTTTTCACAATTTTTTTTGGGATCAATGGTACCAGGGTCAAGGTCAATGGTCACTGGATTCTAATACGGCGGAGAGTGATGTACCAATTTGAGGGCTGGGCAGCTCCGGCATTCCCGAGCCCCCAGTCCCGTGTGTCAACATACATTTTCCCTCTTACTAACATGCATTTTTTTGATAAATTGCTACAACAAAAATTATTTAGGCAAAATTGTTTGTACATGTTTCCATACAAAATAAGGTTTCATACAGTACGTAGGTTGATATAAATTAGCAATTTGATTGGCTTCCAGAAATTCATATGTGCGAAAATCTTCTTAACAAATTGGCTTCAGGTACACATTTACCTGAATACCCTACATTTATATATACTTCTTGTTACTTCAAATTGTATTTGGTCAACAAGTTGAGCCACACTTTACTTGTGGTTTAAGCACACAACTTAAAATATATAAAAGTCTGAAAACTGGTAGAGCATTACAACCAACATATGGCAATCTTTTTTTGGTGCACCAAGTTAAATCAAAACTTACAAGAATCAAGAAACAATTCATACTCACTCATTGTCTTCTGACTGCACAAGGGTTTCCTGTTGTCCAGTTTGTCTAAAAAAAAGAGAAAAAAAAAGCAAGGATTATTTAATGTAAGTATTCAGCAGAAATATATTATTTCTTTCTACATAGCAAATAATTTTATTTTAAAAAACTTTCCTTGAGAAAGGGCACAAAAACATGTTTCTCTGAAGGAATACAGAAACTTGGTAGGGAGCGGGATAAGTGGGTGTCTGACTATCCACTTAACAAATGGAAGGGCAGTAAATGTATTTTCCTGCCTTCCTTCTTGAATTTAACAAGGTTTATTTTAATGTGTGTTCCATTCAGAATTCTTTTTCTCAGATTGATGCTTATTTCTCATTATAAGACAAATTTTAACTAACAATACTTGTGGCTGAAGCCAAAAGATTGCAGTGCCATCCTAAAAATGAAAGAGTGGCTTAATGTACAAACAGCCTGCCATGGGAGTGATGTCCAGGATCAACACATGATGAGTGCGAAAAGAAGAGAAAATCAGTAGTTAGGAAAGTCTTGTTTCTGGCATTATCGTATCGCTGGCCCACTCACTACTGAACACTTTGAAAACACTATCACTGCCCACAATATGAATGAAAGTGTGACCATTAACATAGCACAACTTAATTAGTATTTTTGTTTATTATGTTGTGAAAAATTAGTAATATTTTTCATTATGCAGTATTAACCGATTTATAAATGAAACATTTTTCTAAGTGTAAGTTTACAACAACTTTGGTAATTCAATTATTTATTTTACAATACTGTCAAAGAATTTTTTCTTGCTGCTGGAAGGTTATAAAATTATGTTTTGTAATGTTATTTAAATTTTACTATCAAAAGTGCTTACATCTGCTAAATTTAATCACTGTTACAATAAAAATGTTCTCAATTTTAATAAGTCACGTAAATATTTCTTGCATCAGTTTCTGTATTAATTTACTCAACATACTTTTGTTAATTAAATAGGGTACAGTTCTGGACTAACATATTTATTTTTCTGTAAACTAAATCAGTATGAAAGTACGTAAGTTGTCGGATGTGTTTACATAATTATGCATATAGTTAATGCTATAGCGTTTGATATGCTGTAGAATAGTTAGTAAAAACATACTATTTTGCACAATTACAATTAGAGTACATATATGATTATCATTGGAAGTGTTTTGTGGAATTTAGGAAAAATACTCTCATGCAAACATAATAAAATTAAATTTCTAAGAACATAAAATTATTGAAAGCAGTGCTAATGAGCACCAGCTATAAGCTGTCACAAAACAATAGAGCTTAAGATATTTATGGCAAGTATTGGAGGTTGGTGACAAAGGTGAAAATCGTCTCGAAAATTTTTGTTTGACAATTTTCCAATATGCAGATTTTTCCTGGAGGTTTCATTATTTGTTTTGATTGACCACTGATGTAGTTCAGTCTTCCTTCAGTTAGACTTTTCTCTCTCCTTTTTTGTCCAGAAGCCCCTAAGTCCTCTGACATGCTTTTTATTTTGTGTTAGGATATATTTATTTTAGAATTATTCATTGGGTTTTAGGATTTTAAATTATTTGTGTTTGGTTAGGATTATCACTTTTTTTTCGGGTACGAGTCTTTCTTTGTGGTGTTTTGGTAATAACTTAATTATTTTATTTTATTCTGGTTTTGGTTATCATTTGGAAAGTCATTTCGCTTTTGTTCTAGTGACAGGGTACTTAGGACCTTTTTGGCCTCAATATAGTCAGGTTTTGTTTGGATTTTAACTAATAGTGCCATTTAAAATCTTATTTTTATTATTTTACCTTGTATACAGATGTATTTAATCTTTTGCCTTGGAAGACCTTTATTTGTTTTTGGTATTAAGGTCTTATAAATTCATTCTGTTCGGAAGATTTTAAATATTTCTTTTTTTTTAGGTTAGGATATTAGGTCATTTACATTGTCTTCCCGGGAATATTTCTTAAGTTGGCTGCAGAAAATTCTAGAGTCAGTGCCAGACATGTTTCTCAACTTAAAAGTTGAGATCAGCTTCAGTATTTTCACTTGTATCCATCACAGCTGTGCATGTTTTCCTTCACCACTGTGTTGGTAAAGTTGCAGTCATCCCCTTATCTTGAATTATTTTTGTGGTGCATGTGTGCCAGAAGTTCTCAGAGCTGTCACTGATGGGGACATTTTCCAGTCAACAGCTGTGCGTTTGTAGGTCCTGCAAGAGGAAGAGAGGAGGATTAGTGCTGTGAATAGCAGAGATAAGTATAGGACAGACCCCACTAACCACCCCCCCTCCCCGGGGAAAAGGGAGTTAACTTGGTGCTGATACAGTGTTTGCGAGCCACCGCATGTGCGTGTGGTGTGCTCAGATTGGCTGAAGGCTGGGTGATGTAAGTGATGATGTCAGACGAGGCCATGTGCAACACGCTGTTGGTGAAAGCCTGCTGTGGAGAGGTGACACTTCTAAAGAGTCATTGTAGAGACCTTGGCGCGTGCAGTTGGGCCAGCGTCAAGCAGCGAGACATAAGATGTACAGGGCGGAGGCTGAAGGAGCCTCGACGAACTTGCAGAATGTAGAACACTAGAAAAGATAAGTATCAATTATGCTAGTGGTGTAGAGTTTCTGTGGTTTTGGTTCCCGACTACACTAAGTCAGAAATTGGGTTGAGATAAATTTTAGTTGATTGAACATTTCTTTACCATAGATCAAAATTAAAGCAAATTATTGGCCGTAAATGTATTGACTGGTTTTGAAAGTCAGTCATTCTTATTTATTTTTGACGGTAGTGAAGTTTAAGGTGTGAGAGATTTTACGACCTTTGTAAGGAAGGTAGTTTTGCAAGTAGTACAACCAGTTTGCCATTTAGGACCTTTGATAACTTTCCCAGTCATCAAATTTGTAGACCAGTTTTTTAAATGTAAATGAAGGTTTCATTCATTTGTAAAAATTGTAACTAAATGCAAGACAGTTTGATTTATAGAATTCAGTTAAATGAAAGCTATGATATATTTAAATTTTAAAAGCTGTTTGGCTGAAGTCATTGGAAACAAAACAGGTATTTACTAATCCTTATTTAGTCATTTCCGATGTTTTATTTTCTTTTTTGTATTAGAACAAAATATAATTTTAAGACACAAATGTTATACTTATTTTCATTTCAAAAATCCACGAGATGTTTTGTATTTATTAATTTTATTATACCAAGATACTCATTTTTTAAATTTAAATTTTTTATATTACAACTTCATCCCTGTTAACTTGTAGCAGAATTAATTTTTGAATTGTTATAGTAAAATTACTTTTATTGAAATTTTTCCTGTTTTATTTCATAGTTGATAGTTTTATCCTGTATCTGGTACTTAATTAACTTTTTTGTTATTGAAATTCTATTGGGTTATAAGAGTGTTCTGTTCTCTATTTTTATTTAATTAAATTTAATGATCATTATTGAATAACCCTGCGCCGCATCTTCTCCCTCTCCCTTTCAAAGATCCTTTAAGGTACTCTCTAGCTGGCCAAGATGAGTGTTCCCGTGAGTTGTGCTCTACCGTGATCATGAAGATAATAGTGAAGGACATCTAGGTGGCCCAGAACAGCCTGGAAGCCCCTATGTTTAGCAGATGGGACGTTTATTACGGATGCTGTTAGGAGCATCAACACCATATAAGAAATAGCAGTTGTTTAATTTTGATGCTTTCAGACGTACAGTTGTGGCAGATTAGATAATGTTGCCATTTAGATTGAGTAGTTGCTAATTAGTGTGCGTAAGAGTTATGCTAATTAAATTGATAAGTCTCACCACCAGTCTCTCTTCCCGCAGCAATGACCAGCTTATTTTCCTTTTCCTCCTCACACAATTTACCCTTTCTAACATTTGGTGCATTGAAGGATTCATTTTTAATTATCCCCCCTTTCTCCCCTTTTTAACATATGGTGAAGTCGCAGAATATTCGTCGTCGGATGAGTAGAAGGTTGCTCAGTTATCCCCCCCCCCCCCTTTTTTTTTACGTTTGGTGGTAGGCACCGGCTAATATTAATTTTGGTTTAGATTCTTGTCAAAATTTATTTTTGCGATGTTCTGGCATTTTTCAAAATTTATATATTTTTTCTTTAGTCTATACTAGCCAGCAGTAGGCAAGTTTGCTGACACAATGCGAATAGTTACGTATTTTAATTTTGTTGTCGTTGCAATTTGTTCGGGAATTAGTAGTATTATTTACAAGTAGTTGTTTGTTTGGTTGTTCAGTAATTAATGCCAGTTGTTCCACATTGTTTTGGTGTGGAGCGACCAGATGCTGTTTTGATATTTTTTAGGATGTTAAAAGGATAACTGTTGTTGCGGTCAAGAAGTTGTAAATATTTTTATTCTCTTTATGGGATTGAATTTTGTTTTGGGCAGTAGATGCAAAGATAACTGTATTTCACTTGTTTTTGTTGTGAAGTCTGGTCGCGTAGATAATTTTACGTAGCGGATTGTTTGAATAAATAGTCTTTGTTTATTTAAAGTTAGTAGTTACTGTGTTGTACATGGTAAGTTCACTTAGGACAAGACTGTGAATTTTCTTTTGTTTTGTAACCAGTGTGATGACAATTTATGTAATTTTTTTGTTGTACTGTTTTCGATGGTGAAGATTTTAGGAAGCTATGAGAGAGCTCAAGGTGGCACGAGTTGCAACTAGAGGCACTTATAATGTAAGAGTCAGCTACGAGGTGGCACTAGTTGTTTGGTTTTGCAGTTTATACGTCCAAAGTTTTTTTGTATTGTGGTCATTTTACCGTCATTTTAAATTAAGACGTTTAATAAACGTTTATACAGTCAGGGCATTTAAAATTTAAGACCCGAAGGGAAAAAATTTACTCGTTTCTCTGGGAAGTGTGAAAATTTTCAAAAAGTCTTGCCGCTTTGTTAGATTAACAGCAGTTGTAAACAAGGAGGTGTCCACCTGCAGTCGCTGACAGCTGCAGATGCTCAGCCGGTCTGGATGTAAACAAGAGGATGTTGCCGTGCTGCAGATGGAAATCTTTTTTTTGTACTAAGGTGAATGTAAACATTCAGAGAATCTTAAATTACTTATTATTTTCAGTGGTAATTCATTTTGGAAGCTGGATATGCAGACGAGTATAGAGCTGAAGATGAGGTTAAATTTTTTTTATATTAGGAACAAGGAATGAAAACTAAATTTTGTCTAGAGCACATGCAGATTGGAATGGAAGCAAACTTGCGGAACTTAAAGTAGGAGACAAAACCGTTTTTAGTATTTTGTTCTTTTCAAGTTTGGGTTGAATCACCATGATCATTTTTTGTTTATTTTTTAATTAACCTGAGGTGTTATTAAGTAGTAAAATATGACTAAGTTTTTTTTTCAGGTTAAAAGTAAAAGTGAGAAAGTCCTGAAAAAAAAAAGTTTTGGAATAGAACTTTTGAATCAGTGTTCTGTGATTTATTTCATTTTGTTTAGTGTTTGGATATTGGGCATGTGCTTGTTTGTATTTGTTTTGAAGAAAAATACAGGTTAGGTTGTAGCAGTTGCATTGTTGAGGTACAATCGGGCTCTGGACTGGTGCAGCCCAGAAAGTGGTTGGTTGGCCAGAAGGGGAGTGTGGGTCGTGGAACCCAACACATCACCATAGAAGGAAGGGTTCTGTTTCAAGAGTAAGAGCAGACAATGAGTGTGGCCTGCCCGTTGAGGTGGTGACCAATTATCTAGCCTTCCAGGGAGCAACAGGGTGTGCTGAAAAAGAAGCAACCACCCCCTTTTGCCAGTTCCCCTTTGGTTTACCTGAGGTCATAATGGTTGTTGATAGTTGCAGTAGAGGTGTGAGGTTAGGTTTGATTGTGTCAGTTTGCTGAAGAAAATATAGACTACAGATTTTAGGTTTGAATATCTAGTTTGCTCTTTAAGTAGTCATGTTTGAAAGTTTTTGAGATTTTTAATATAATGGACAATAAGTGATTTTTTTTTCCAATAATTTAAATGTTTTGTTGATGACAATTTAAAAGTAGCCAATAGGGAGATACGTTAAGAATAAGTCAATAATAATCCCTTTAAAAAAATACTCAATGCCATTTTGTTTGGTGTTGCCCTGATTAGTATACTCATTGGTTGTTTGTTTTGCAGAGACCCTAGCACTGAGACAGCAGCTGAAGTGTAGGACATATTCGAGTTTATCGTAAATTAAGCTGACCGGTCATTTATTGCCTTTTATTTTTGCAGTTTATTTTGTTGATTATGCTGTGGGTTACAGTCTTGGGAAGTTGATGGTTGTAAGGGCTGAGTAGAGGTCCAAGGAGTGAATTTTGTTTTCTTTTGTTATTTAGTTGAACGAGAGTCGTCAATTTGGCCTCAAGGAAAACGGCGGATGTTGATTTTGATTGTTTTAATTTTTGCGAAAAGAACTTCAAGGAACAGAATTAGCCATTTATAGTATTTGTATTTGGGGTCCTCACAAATGTTGAGTTGCTCAGGATAAGTTATGTGGTAATAATAACTTTAGGATTTTAAGGTGTTCAGTTGAAACAGGGCTTTGAAAGCCAAAGTTAGGATTGAGAGGAACCGCATAGCCTTTGCTTGGATCAGGGTATTGTAAGGCGGTATGGGAATAGATTTAGGCTTCTAAAGCCAAATAAATGAAGAAGGGCTCAGAGAGAGGGAGCCAGTTATATTTGAGCTTATAAAGCAACTTTTTTAAATGAGGAACCGCATAACCCACGCCTTGAGCAGAGGTATTGTAAAACTGTAAATGAAGAAGTGTGTTACCTCCTTTTGGTATTGGGGCTAGGAGAGGTAAGCCTGCCAAAATGGAGAAGGGCTGAAAGAGAGCCAAACTCAGGGCTTATAAAGCCAAATGTATGAAATAATAATCTTAAGTTTATGATAGTCTTATTTAGGTTAAGAGACATTTGTTTTAGAGTTCTTAAGAGTTAATGTGTGCGGTTGGTCTTATGGAGCCATTGTTATTATGTAGGTCAGTACTTACGATGGTGAGGACCCCTCCTAAGCCTAAGATGTTGGTGGAACGTTTGAGGGACTATACTGAGCTGTAAAATTAAGATGTTAATTTTAGTTTTTGTGATTAGTGGGGCTATTGTTTTAGTCCAGGGGTTTAGATTAGAATTTTTAGATGGGTGGGTTAGAAGCAAGCTACCCTATCACTCCACTCCGTACCCTAGCTACAGAAGAGGGGTATCGTGGGACCTTTGAGTATAATGTGTCGTGTGGAGAGACTGTGGACTCTTCTTTTGGGTGGTGATGTAAAGTTGACAAACTGTCAAACACTTCTGAAGTGACAGTAGAGCTGGGATGCTCCATGTGTTTAGGTGTAAAGTGGGACTGAGTGAAGCACTGAAGAGGTCAAGCCAGAATCCAGCCATTGATGGAGGGGCAGCTTCTGGCTACTTCAAGGGAGAGATGTTGTTTTCCCTCTCCCTGCAAACAACATCTGTACCCAGATGAGCCCTCATCTTTGGGTTGGATGACCCAGCCACCAGTCCCTGAAGGATGTTGCTGACAGATTGGCTGAGACTTCTGACTGTTAAGGAGGGTTTGTGACAAGGCCTTGCCCCCCCCCCCACCCATGCCCACAGTGAACGGCCAGAGCCAAGAAGTCTGCCACCTGTGGGTCAATCCAAGAAGGAGCGCTGCAGAGGAAGAAGACACCAAAGTGACCCTTGAGACATGTGTGTGATTGGACTGTCGTGTGGACAGTGTCAACCCTCCCTCTTCCCTAGTCCTAGCCGTTTAGTCGCTAAACCCCTCCCCCTTTTCTAAAATGTTGTTACCTAGTCGTTAAGACTGTTTCTTAGGTTAATATGTATTGACGAATGGTTTTGTCGTTTAAGTATAATTTTAGTTTTTGTGTTGAGCTCAAGGTACAGTGTCTCACCCCCTGCATCAAATTTTTTTTTTTGGGCTAATAATGTCAAAAACAAAGTTGTTCATTAAGAAAAGAATTCTGATAATTGTATTTGATTGCTGATACCCATCATTTATATGATTGGGATGCTTTTATTTTGCATTTTTTGGGTATTCATTGAGAAAAAATTTATAGACACTCAAGCGATAAATTACAAAAGTGTTGGTTGATAGATGTTTTATTTTCTTAGTGCTGCTGCTGCTGCTGCTGTGCTCCTATGTCCCTAGGTGTCATAGAAGTCCAACCCTTGTTGGAAAGAGGTCCGGCGCTGAATCGTCGTCGGTTTGCTGGAGCTGAGTTGGCAGTTCAAGGGGCCAATCATGATGGCGTTGTTTTGAAGACTAGTTCAGCTAAGCTGGTGATTACCATCTAAACGTCAGCAAGCTTGATGCCAGTGATGGCGAGCCTTCTTCATACATCTCTCCTAGTTATGCAGATAAGCCCCAACCAAACAAATTGTTGTTTTATAAACTCTTGTAAAATAATTGAATGTAGAAATGGGTGCTGATGAAAAGCTAATGGAGCTTTAAACTAATGTAAAAAAAAAAAGAGAGAGATTTGTGAACCCTAAGTGGACAGAAACTTGATGACACAGAGAGAGAGTTGTTTTATTGTCTTTAGAAGATGACGCATAATTATGTTAAAGTTAACTGTAGTTCGATACAGAAGTGGTAGTTTTTTTTGTGAATTGTAGTTAAAATGGAGATAATTAATTAAGGGAAATTGTTAATAATTATTTTTGGTAAAAGGCGGACAAAAAAAAAGGTCATTATATAAATTTCTGGATGAATTTAAAATTTGTGGGGACACAAATTTGGAGACGACTGGAAAAATGTGACGAAGGTGAAAATCCTATAAAAATTTTTTTTGGCAATTTTTCATTATGTAAGACTTTTTCTGAAGTTTTCTCTTTTTTTGTTCCGATCTACCTAGTTCAGTCTTCCTTCAGTCAGGTATTTCTCTCTCCTTTTTGTCCAGAAACCCCTAAGTTCTCTGGAACGCTTTTCAATTTTTGTTTAGGATGCATTTATTTTAGAATTTTTCATTGGGTTTTAGGATTTTAAATTATTTGTGTTTGGTTAGGATTATAACTTTTTTTTTTTAGATACAAGTCTTTCTTTGTGGTGTTTTGGTAATAACTAAATAATTTTATATTAATTCTGGTTTTGGTTATTATTTGGAAAGTTGTTTCGCTTTTGTTCTATTGGTAGGGTACTTAGAACCTTTTCAACCTCAAAATATTAGTCATGTTTTGTTTGGGTTTAACTTATAGTGCTGTTTTAAATTTTATTAGTTTTTTATTTTTATTATTTTACCTTCTATACAGATGCCTTTAATTTTTGTCTTGGAAGTTCTTTATTTGTTTCTACTATTTAAGGTCTTATAAATTCATTCTGTTTGGACGATTTCAAATTATTTCTTTTAGGTTAGGATATTAGGTCTTTTACATTGTCTTCCCGGGAATATTCCTTAAGTTAGCTATGGGAAATTCTAGAGTCAGTGCAAGACATGTTTTTCAACTTCAAGTTGAGATCAGCCTCAGCATTGTCACTTGTACCGGTTGCAGCTCTGCATATTTTCCTTCACCACTGTGTCCGTGAAGTTGCAGTCATACCCTTATCTTGAATTATATTTGTGGTGCACGTGTGCCAGAAGTTCTCGGACCTATCACTGACATGGACGTTTTTGAGTCAACAGCTTTGCATTTGTAGGTCCTGCAAAAGGGAAGAGAGGAGGATTGGTGCTGCGAACAGCAGAGATAAGTACAGGACCCCCTGTGGAAAAGGGTGTTAACTTGATGCTAAAAGGTGTTTGCGAGCCCCTACATGTGTGCGCGGTGTGCTCGGATTGCCCGAAGACCAAGTGACATGAGTAATGACATCAGAGGAGGCTAGGCGCAACGCGCTGTTGGTGAAAGCCAGTTGCGGAGAGGTGGCCTTTTTAAAGAGTCACTGTAGAGACCTTGATGTACGTGGTTGGGCCGGCGCCAAGCAGCAAGATGTAAGAAGTTCGGGGCGGAGGCTGGAGGAGCCTCAACAAACTTGCAGCATGTAGAACACTTGAAAAGATAAGTATCAATTATGCTAGGGGTGTGGAGTTTCTGTGGTTATGGTTCCCGACTACACTAAAGTCAGTAATCGGGTCGATATAAATTTTAGTTGTTTGAACTTTTTTTCATAGATAAAAATTAAAGCAGATTATTGGTCTTAAATGTATTGAATGGTTTTGGAAGTCAGTCACTCTCATTACGCTAGATAAGTTTTAGGTGTGTTAGAGATTTTCCGACCTTTGTTAGAAAGGTAGTTTTGGAGTTGTATAACCAGTTTGCGTTTAGGATCTATAATAACTTTCCCAGTCATCGTCAAATTTGTGGACCCGTTTTTTTAATGTAAACGTTGGTTTCGTTCATTTGTAAAAATTGTAACTAAATGCAAAATAGTCTGATTTGTAGAATTCAGTTAAATGAAAGCAATGATGTATTTAAATTTTAAAAGCTGTTTGGCTGAAGTCATTGGAAACAAAACAGGTATTTACTAATTTTTATTTAGTCATTTCAGATGGTTTACTATTTTTTGTTTTGGTACTAAACAAAATTTTAAGACAATGTAATACTTATTTTCAATTCAAAATCCATGAGACGTTTTGTATTTATTAATTTTATTATAACAAGATACTCATTTTTTAAATTTAAATTTTTCATATTACAATTTCATCCCTGTTAACTTGCTGTAGCAGAATTTATTTTTGAATTGTTACAGGAAAATCACTTTTATTGAAGTTTTTCCTATTTTATTTATAGTTGATAGTTTTCTCTTGTCTATGGTACTTAATTAACTTTTTTGTTATTTAAATTCTATTGAGTTGAAAGAGTGTTTTCAGTTCTCTATTTTTATTTTATTTTATTTCATGATCTTAATCGAATAACCCTGCTTCGCATCTTCTCCCTCTCCCCCCAAAGATCCTTTAATGTACCCTCTAGCTGGCCAAGATGAGTGTTCCTGTGAGTTGTGCTCATTAAGTTAATTTAATTATCATTCAGTACTACTCATATTTTGATCATTAAAAAAAAAAGCATCTGTGAGCAGTTTTTTTCTTTAAAAATCCAAACCAATAAAAAACCAGATAGTCCTTTCTAAAATACATTAATTTTGTTTAATTTATTATTTTATTATAATTTAATTTTTATATTTTTAATTCTGTACTTGCTTTAAGCTCCAGTTTCTCATTATGAATATTTTTGTTATTTATTTCTGGTGTGTACAATTTTTTGCAGTATGATTAACTCTTAAGCAGTTGCTTGGGGTGTTAGCAACATCCCATGCACAAATAAAGAGTCACACGTTTCGAACAGTGTGATATAGGTGGCTGTTGTTTTCAGTACTTCTCAAGGACATTTAGAGGATACAGTGGCTATAAAAATCTTCAGTCTTGTCGCCATCTGTGACCAGAAAACAACTGCTTCTTGTGTATCTGGGGTGTCACTGAACACCCGCACGGCCAGTAATGTGACATTTCAAATTCATACTATTTGTTTTGAAGTGACATTTTTTGTTTCAATTGTTTATTTTATGTTTCTACCAGGAATCTTGGTGTATTATTGTTTAATCAGTGTTCTTTAGTGAATATAAGTTATGAAATTGAACAAGCAAGTTTTACCAGGATTTATCTTCTAGTGGAGAATCATTGGTTTCTGACTCAAGTGAAAACAACTGTAATGAATTTAAATATCACAACAGAATCATGACAAGTGATGGCGACGAAGAGATAAGCGAGGAAAGAAGTAGTGAGGGAAGTAGTGAGGAAGAATCAAGTGAAAACATAAGGTTTATATCTTGGCAGGGAAAAACAAACAAAAGGGATAAAATGCATTCCCCCTTATAATAAAGAAAATCACTGAATATACACATAACTATACTACGAGCATCGGAGACAAGTATAACCGAGAACTTGATGCAAAGTCAATTAGTGAAAATGAAGTAAATTCTCTAATTGGACTGCTGATTTTGGAGTATGTCATTCTCGTCATTAGAATTTTGAAGATCTGTGGGACCAAGATGGTTTTGGAATAGACATTTTTACTTCAACAATGAGTTTACACCACTTACTTTTCTTATAACACTGTTTGCGCTTTGATTTACAAAACAGAGGAATAAGACATAAAGCTGTTAAGCTATCTGCATTCAGAAAAATATTTCAATTTTTTCTGAAAAACTGCAGTTAACGCTGTACATTGTTTGTGTATACTACTATTCATGAACAGCTTGTCCCATTCAGAGGAAGAGTGAAGATATTGCAATACATTCCTAGCCAACCTGCAAAATATGGTTGAACATTTGGACAATATATGATGCAAGGATATGTTTGGTATACATATAAAATAGAGATTTATATGGGTAACCAGCCTGAAGGGCAGTATAAAGTGATGTGTGCCCTACCTCGTTAGGCCACTGACTGCCCTCTCAGAATCTTAAGTAGGCCTACCGCGGTGTAAGTGGCTAACATTCTGGGCCCGACGGGTCATGGAAGTTTCAGATGTCACGGGTGGCCGCTTAATGGTAGGGTACCATCGGAAACGAGGGGCGTCATACCCCAGAGTGAGGCGGAAGGAGATAGTTTCCCAACCAGGGAGTTCTACCTTCCTCACTATAAGGGTTCCCAATAATCGGGATGCCAGTTGTTCCAGGGGATAGTTTCCCAACCAGGGAGTTCTACCTTCCTCACTATAAGGGTTCCCAATAATCGGGATGCCAGTTGTTCCAGGGGATATGAAGTGATGATGCAGTTAAGCGATCATGGAGGGAGGTGGATGACCTGGCTGGGGTAATGCAAACGGGACGAGTGGGCCGATGTATCGGTATATAATCCAAAGTGGGTGATGCAACACGTGGCCTGGGTACTGCCTTAGGCAGGAGTTGAACCCGAACCATTTTTCCCAATGCCAGAAATCAGGCAGCTCCACATCTGCCAGGTGTTGCACCCGGACAACCTTTCTGGAAGTGAGTTTAATGATGCTGGACGCAGTAGGTGCCTGGCTAGATACAGTGTCAACAGGAGTAGCACTGGCTATAGGCGATGACCGCTCTACATGGGTGAGGCGTTCTCCCTCAGGGTTGTACCCAGGCCAATAGGTGCCTAAATGCTTATCGAAAAGGGATTCATGCTCGAGGGGAATGAATGGAGAGATTGGCTGAGGTATGGCTTCAATATTTTGTGATGGGGGTTCAATCTCTTGCTTGTCCCCTTCAAGGGTGTCAGCTATTTCGGCTCTCACTAGAGTGCGGCATTCCTAACACCGTTGTCTACCCTGCATTCCTCCCCTTCTGCTATACATTGTGTCCCTTGTAAAGCTCGGTATAACAAACAGTTCCTCTCCAGTGATATAACCTGACACAAGTACACAGACAAGTAGAAGTTTAATGAATAGAGTCTAGATACAAAGAAAGGTAAACAGAAAATAACTTTAACGTAAGTTTTATTTACTGGAATAGTGAAAAGGGAAAGTTCTGGCTAAAATCAAATACTGTATAAATACTAGCTGACAAAGCGGGTAACACAATACAATTTACGAAACAGGTGAAGGTGAGCCTGGCAAAAAAATTATTACGAAAAAATCTAATCAATCAAGGATTTACGCTATCTACTGCATAAATAAATTCTACCGGAATTTATCCAGGGGTAATCTAGGACGCGACGGCTTGTTACCGCAGAGTCACGGAAGTTGACTTAAGTAAAGGGTTACTGGGTACGTTGCGTAGGATTACCTTAAGACATGGAATTGCTGCCCTCACGGTCAGCATGTGTAGTTGAGGACGAGTCGTTTGCAAGCTGCTATGAGGCTGCAGTCTTCACAGTCTGCGGAGTGGAGTAAGGCTTTCTTGCAGGCATCCAGGTGATGCGCCATATTGTAGGTCACAGAGAGGAGAAAGAGCAGTTTTTCAGACTGAGAGAACCTTTTCAGACTGAGGTGAGTTTTTGCAGACTGAGGAGCATATTTGCAGACTAGGAATGGCTCATGATCCTATTCAGCCGGCGAGCCCTGCGTATCTGCTGATGCAGGGTGCCGGATCTCTATTTATACCGAAAATCTTCTGATCAGCAGTTCTTCAGTGTGCTGGGGTAGCATAGCCTTCCAGCGCAGGGGTATGTTATCTGGGGTGCTGGAACACCGCTTATTTATCACCCCATTTGGAGACTATGACAAATTAAAACACCTCGTCCTAAGGCGGGCGGGTTGTGACATCACAAGGCCAAAGGGGTGCTGCCATCTCTAGAGTTGATAAGAACTTCTTCCGTGGATAAGTGAAGGGTAGTGGAATATCATAAATATTTATTTTAGTCATGGGAGTGATGCTTGCATGCAGGATTCCGGGTGGGCAATGTATATTGTAATTATGTTGGTTAGGTACAATTTCGTATTCGGCTGTCCAGGTATGTGGAATCTCTTGCTCAATATGTTTATTTATTTTGCCACTGTTAGGACTTCCATTGAGCTCGGGTCGCTCGTAAATGGGGCGAAGTTGCCCGTAGAGTGCGCATCAGTACAGCACAGCATGTTAGCATGCGTAAAAATTTTCCAACTCACCAACTGATGTTGTAAGAAGGCTTGTACAAAACATTGAAGAATCTGTCAGAAACATCACTTGTGACAATTTCTTCTACAGTGTACCTATCGCCGCTGAGTTACAGAAGAAAAATCTGAGCATTATTGGTACATTGTGTACGAGCAAGAAATATTTTCCAATTGAATTTAGCAGTGTGAATGGAAGAGAAATGAAAAGCAGTTTATTTGGACTTGCAAATAATGACCTTGGTGTCATACAGTCCAGAAAATCTACGAGCGTTATCATTTAATTAACCATGACATTAGAATTTTGAGTACTGGTGTAGCTAAAAAACCAGGAATAACAAAACTGTATAATCTTATAAAAAAACTTTTGGTGTTGATACAGTTGATGAAATGTGCAGCACACACACAATATCTAGAAAATGTAGACAATGGCCACTTATTTTGTTTTAACCAGATTCTTGACATTGCAAGAATAAATGCACAGATAGTATTCACTGCAAATAATACAAACACAAATGCTGTTCACCGGAAATTTTTGCGTGAAGTACAATTTAAACTTGTGATACCTCTGCAAAAATGAGCCAGTACATTGTGTTTGCCCAAGAGAGTTAGCCAGAAAGCAGCTAAACTTCCTCACACCCAACCGCTACAAAAACCTTCAACATCCCACAAAAGAACACAAGTTGCCAGCAGATGTGTAGTGTGCCCCAGAACAGGGGCGTATTCTCCATGAATGGCATGCATAGAGTGCATGCTTTAATAAAATTCAAATGCCAACATATTAGCTAACCATATACATACTATTTTTCTTTGAATTAAAATTAATTTTCATTTCCCTGCTACACATGGGACTGGGATGCATGCCTCTCTTTTCCTAATAGTTACTCGAAACATCGGGGCAAGGCACTGAGGGGTAGGCACACGCTGTACTTGTTTAGATAATTGATTATAGTTCTCCAAAACATCAAGGCAGAGTGCTGTGGTACTCTCAACAACACTCGTTCAACTGGGTAGGGGGGAACTGGTTGTTTCCTGGCATCATAGAGTCTAGGGCAGTGGTGTTCAACCTTTTTGTGCTAAGGGCCACAACTCTCAATGTGGACTTGTCCGCGGGCTGCAAGTTTAAAAATCATAACCTCAAATACATAGTTTGAAAAAAAAAATACAAATGATCTAGTTTTATTAATAAAACACACTACTCCATCACATTCACAATAATAATTAAAGAAAATATCCACATTGAAAGGAATTAGGCTTAAAATTTAGAACTTGTTTTTCACAGATCTCTAAAATGAAATGTTATTTTGTAAGACTTGGCACTGCTTTCCTCTAATAAGTTTTCCAATGGCAGGCATTATAAACGAAGTTGCAACACGCAGTAAACTCTCCATATGACCATCTGTGATTCATGATCTTAACGTGCACTTAACATGCTTCATCGTAGAGAAGACTTGCTCACACAAATATGTGCTACCAAATAATGAAGTCATTAAAATGGCATGTTTGTGAATTCTAGGGTAAGTTTCCTGTGAGACGTATTTCTTGTAGAAATAAAACAAAGAAAAGTTGTTAAACTTATCTTTCAAGTCTGAAGCTCACTGAAGATCAACACACTCCATCTGCAGGTCCTCTGGAATGTCATTGATACTAATCGAGAATGGACACGAATAGAGGTTGAAACCTGCAGTATTCTTCTTGAAGTCTTGGATCTGGTGTCGAATTGTCCTATAAGTTCCTATATAATTCTGGCATATTTTTGAGAGTCAGAAACAGTGTGCAAAGTTTTTTTTTTTTTATCTGTGATTCCCAAAAATGGAATTTTGTTTCAAGGGCCTTGATGTGATCAAACATAGAATTTATCAACTGATCTTTACCTTGGAGGCATGAATTCAGTACATTAAAGTGGGTAGTTATGTCCACTAGAAATGCACATTCACACATCCATTCATCATCATTGAATTCCGCCACTGGTTTACCTTTTCCTTCCATGAATATTTGTATTTCGTCCTTTAGCTCGAACACTCAATTCAGCATTTTCCCATGAATGAGCCATCAGACCTCAGAATAGTAAACTACATCTGCAAATTCTGTCTCCAAGCTGTTCAAGAAGTCTTGAAACTGCCTGTGGTACAAACCTTTAGAATGGATAAAGTTAAGTACTTTAACAATGACTGCCATTATTATTTCAGCCTTCAGGGACTTCGCACAAAGGTTCTCTTAGT
Organism: Dryococelus australis; assembly: GCA_029891345.1. Classification (NCBI taxonomy): domain Eukaryota; kingdom Metazoa; phylum Arthropoda; class Insecta; order Phasmatodea; family Phasmatidae; genus Dryococelus; species Dryococelus australis. Next base: position 87,191,290 of record CM057009.1, on the reverse strand, counting down.
GAATTAAACAATGATATTGCATAACATAGTCATTTACAACTTTAGTTGCCTCTACTTGAATTAACTTCACTAGTCTGTCTCATTTCCCTGCCATTGCTGGGGCTCGATCAGTTGTTACACATGAAAGATTTGTATACTTCAAGCCAAGGTGGTTCAAAGTTGAAGTTACCTTCTCCAATAAATCACTAGCTTTTGTGGTACCTTTCAGAGACACTAACGGTGCCATTTCTTCAGTTATATTGAAATATTTATCAATCCCACGAACAAAGATTGCTAATTGGGCTGTGTCGCTGACATCAGTACTTCATCCAGCACCAGTGAATAATACACAAAATTGGATGCTTTGATATTAAAGTGCTCTCTATGCTGGTGGCTAACTCATCAATACAGCGAGCAACAGTCTGTCGTGACAAACTTATTTTACCAAATTGAGACTTTTTCTTAGGACATATTATGTCAGCAACATGCTCAAAACATTATTTTACAAATACATGGTTTTGATTTTTTTGCGATGATTTCAGCTACTACATAGCTAGCTTTGACAAATTGTTCCAACTGGGAGGATCCTTTCTTGAAAAGCAACTGCTGACCTGAAAGTTTATGTTTAAGTTCTGACACTTTGGCTTCATGAAATTGACTTTTAAACATGTCAAACACTGAAGCATGTTTAGTGTCGTAATATCGCTTAACATTAAACTCCTTGAAAACTGAAACCGCCTCATTGCATAGCAAACCGTCAGTAACTTTCCTTCTCTTATTTGATACAGTAGCCATGACCAGTAATTAATCGTCATTGTGCGGGCCGTATTCCAAGGCAAGGCGAGCCTAAGCCCGTGGGCCATATTACATGACACGGCAGGCCGCATGCGGCCCGCAGGCCATGGATTGGATACCTCTTGTCTGAGGGGTGGTGGGAACTCCTGTATTTTTTGATGATTTTTTAATATATATATAATTAGCAACTTACAAAATTTAATTTATAACAATTTATGAACATTTGTATAGTTATATAATTATGAGTTTTATATTATAGAGTATATTACTATAAAGACGAGAATATTTTAAAAAGCATGTGTATTACTTCTGTTGGAAAATAAGTATTATAATTCCACTTAAATATTTTGATTGCATTATACAAATTTAAAATGATAATTTTGAAAGTCAAATTAAGTGAATTACAATCTGAGCACTCTAACAAAATTACCCAAAAACAAAATAATAATACCTTGTATTACATTGATAATTTAAACATTTAAACTGATTTATTCTTATTATGACAATGCAAATCTGATGAATAGAAAAGTATTGGTTGTTTAATACATATGATAAAATTATTGCCTATTTATCTACTACATAAATATTCAAATGCATATCAAAAATTAAGTACTGTTGTAAGTTTTTAAGAGACAGCTCAATTTGTAGTGTATTGTATGTTGTGTACCTGGTGTTGCAGAGGGCCATATTGCCACTCACAGGAATCCAAATTGTGTAGCATAAAATTTTAGCTATTTGATTAAGATTGAGGATTCAATACATTTTATTAATTACCATCATGATTAATAATGAGGCTCTGTGTACTTTTTAATACCATCCACATGTTTATTGATAAACAAATACAATTAATTAAAGGTTCATTTTAATGTCAACTAGTAATTAGGAGAGATTTAATGTGCAACCATTATCATTCATCATCCCATATAATTGCTATAATTCACTCAATCCACCATAATCATATCAGCTACCAGGAATTTTTAATTTAGGCACAAGAGGCCTCATAGCTCAGCAGCAAATACCATTGAAAAGGCAGTTGAAACCTTGTGGGTATTGGAACAGGTTGCCTTGTGCCTTGCAGTTAACAACTTCTTTGTTAATGGACTTAAAGTGGAATACAATTTTTAATTAATGGAACCTTTTAACACTGCCAACTGTCATCTACCCGTGTATAAACAGAACATTTAACCACTGTGAGATGGTATGTACCATGTGTACATGACAGAAGTCTGGTCTGTAATTAGTGCAAGCATCATGAGAATTACAAAACGATCGCTAAGTAAATGTGTGTACTTATTTCTACCATAGCACCATTAGTGTGTGGAGGTGAGCCCACTAACATCATGTCTGAGAGTTTAAAAAGGTAGCTAGTGTACTTGCGCAGGGGTGCCTGATAATGTAGTCATCATATACATTAAATTGTGATTTTCGGAACTTGGGGGTTCAGGCAGTTTACCATGCCCTGAGTATAGGAGTCTTCGTGCTAGCCTGAGGAAAACTACCCATATCATCTGCCCACTGGCAGCAGGGTAATATACAATTTAATTCCCAATACAACCAGCCATGAAAGCATCTCGAGAGATATAGGAATATCTGTACCCTAAGTCACCTCAATTCTGAGTTCCAGATTCTTGGGTCACGTCATATGGTGCTCAACATGGGGCCTGTTGATTTCATGTATAAATTCCTATTTAAAATGTCTGATTGAGCCAAACTCTGCAGCACCCTAATAGCTTCATCATTGAAGTGAGTGGAGAGTATGCGAGTGGAGAGGGCCATTGCCCCTACAATAATTTCTAGCATCAACATGTTCCGTACCATGCTTCGGTACTGTGGAACCATGTTCCAAGAAGAGAGTAGCATGTGGTCTGTAGGACTTTGCATGTTGTGCCAGAAGCCAAAATTCCAAAACCAGTACGCAAAATGACTTAACCACAGAAATTTGTCGCCATCCAGTTCTAGCAACCTCAACTTTCAACCATAGCAGATCATGCCACTGTTCTTTCAATGTAAAGTGTATGAGAACAGGTTACGGCATTATTGCCTGCAAATTTTGCCAACGGCAATTCTGTACCAAGTGTGTTAGTGCCAAGAAACTAACACTCATACATAAAGAGATTTTTATGTGTCAAACATGTGATCATAAAACTTTTCATATCATGAAACTTAAAACACCTAAGGACTTCCGTACTGTCACTATGGGTACACATGACAGTGAGAACATTCATTCCAAATGTTCAGCATTATTAAAACCACAGGTGAAAAAGTGGAAAATGTTTTTGCAACTGGGATAACCATGTGCAAGCACAATACAGTCATACACTTCCTGTATCAGTAATGTCAGCGGCGCAGCCTTATTCATTATAGCCATCATCACTGACAAACATCATGCTGGTCCTTCCTTCACTGAAGGAACTCCACTAACAACCACAAATTAATGACCCTCAGGCAAAACACTCGTGAGCAACTGCCCCGGGATTATAAGCTACACAGGCCCCTTAGGTCACCTCATCAAAATTTATGACACTGCCCTATTTTTCAGGTAGCTGCATTGAGGAACCGAGGGCCTTCATCAAAGACTCAACCAACAGCCTATGATACCATGGAATCGGGGAGAAGGGTGGTAAAGTTTTATAGGATCGCAACTTGTCCGCAAAGTGAAAGATTGGTGTCATACAGTCACTGAGTATAACATGACGTGGTCTAGCATCATCATGAAATTTAGTGGGAAATTTGCTAATACCCTTACTGATATACAGCTACAGCTGAGCGTATTTAATTCAATTGCGACATGAGGACTTGGAGAATTTTCTTACCAAGAAGCTCAATTAGGTGAACCGCTTTTACTAACATCTGGAACATACCGACTTTTTTAACCCTGGTCAGTTTGAGTTAGTAACGTGGAAAGGAGTGTTCCTCTACGACTATGTTGATTCATGGAGAAAATGCAACAAGCCGCAACTACCAGTCAAGGATGCATTCTACAACTGGCTCACAGGATGCAGTATCACCGATGAGGATTATCACCATGCTCAGATGGTCTGGACAACATTTGGGTGTCACAAACTAAAAGAATACTCTGCGCTGTACTTGAAAATGAACATGTTTCTGCTGTTTGACATCTTCAATAACTTCTGGAGGCTATGTCTATATATGTACGACCTAGACTGTGTCCGATATGTGAGTGCCCCCAGATTTTCTTTTGATGCAATATTGGGGAAAACAAAGGTGGAACTGGAGCTTATCAGCGACTACGATGTACACCTGTTTATCTAGGTTGGTATCCATGGAAGGGTGACCCAGCACATAAAGTGTCATGCAGTGGCAAACAAAAATAATATTTTCCAGAAAAACACACGGCAGCCACAAACAACTTCGAGAAAGACATCTAAAAGCTCATGAACAATGCTATGTATGGGAAGCTCATGGAAAGTAAATGCAAATGCTAGAATATGGAATTCGTGTGCGCAGAACAATGTGCGAAGAAGCTTATTTCCAAATTGGATCATGAGAAATAGTCTAACACACGCTTCACCATACTTAATGTGTCAAAAACGATGACAACAATGACCGATGACCGATGACGATGACCGATGACGACCAACGAACGGGCGGACGACCGACGAACGACCAATGAACAGACGGATGACCAACTGACAGACGGACAACCAATGGACGAGTGATAAATGGACAACCGACTGACGGACGTATGACCGATGGATGGACGACCGACCGACATACGGACAGGCGACCGACAGACGACCTACGGATGGATGATGGGTGGACGACTGATGAATGGATGGACGACCGACGAATGGACAGAGGGCCAATGAATAGACGGATGACCGACAAGAATACAGACAACTGACGGATGGACGGACGACCGACAAACGGGTGGACTACCAACGAACGGATGGACTACAGATTAATGGACAGACTACAGATGAATGGACAGACTACCGACGAACGGATAACCGATGAACGGATAGACAGAAGAGCGACCGACAGATGGACGGATGACCAACGGATGGAAGATGGACAGATGACCAACGGATGGAAGATGGACAGACGACCGACGAACGGGCGGAAGACCGACCGACGAATGGACGGACCGACAGACGGACAGATGAACGACGGACGGATGACGGAAGGACAGATGGACGACAGATAGCTGACCAATGGATTGACAACTGACGGACAGACGACCGATGATGTAAGACCAAAAAACGGACCGAAGGGCGAATCAATGGACGATGGATGGACAGGCGATGGACAGACAGACAGAAAACGGACGAACTGACGAGCGAATGACCAATGGACAGACGGACAATGGACAGATGAACGATGGATGGACAACGGATGGACAATCGACGGATGGATGGGCAGACAGACAATGGACGTATGGACAATTGACTGACGATGGATGGATGGCTGACCGACCGACAATAGACTGACGACGGATGGACAACCAACCATCCGGCGGATGGACGGACGAACGGACAACTGACAGATGGTCAGATGGACGGACCAACCAATGAGCTGATGGATGGACCAACGGACGATGATGTTACTGAAGAAGCATATAGCGTTTGACATATGCATGTGACTACCATTTTAAGTTTGTCAATATCTATGTGTACTTGTACACTGGATTTTGCATACATGTTAGGCCTCTGACCTAGGACGTATAGCTACTTCCTGAGGATGGATGACTGACCGATGGACAACTGACCCATGACCAATGGACGGACGGACGACGACGACAATGATGATGTTACTGAAGAAGCTTACAGTTTTTTGACATATATGTGATGTGACTACCATTTCAAGTTCCTCAATATCTGTGTGTACTTGTAGGTGGGGTTTTGCATACATGTTGGGCCTCTGACCTAGGACGTTTAGCTACTTCCTGAAGATGTTTAATGCTTATCCTAGCAGGGTTGTGAATGTAAAATGGTGTTTGTGTCATACATGCACTGCAATAACTGATGTTAGTATCATACTTACATTTCTTCTTTATTTCAGTGCTGTCCCCATCTTATCTCTTCCTCTACCTATCTACTATACTGTTCTTCTGTTAGTGTTACATTTCTGTGTGTTGCTTTGTTCGCTTCAATTATTTGTTTATAGGTGGGAAGTTTTAATTTCAGAAACTCGTAAGCCACCCGTACACAATACTTGTGGCATCACTGTGGTTTTTTTGTTACACGGACATGCACATGTTTGCGTAGTGAATACTCTCAGTGGTGTTTGCTGGTGTAGTGTACAGCCCTTGCTCCTAAGTCCGAGGAGCAGTGTGCATGGTCATGCCATGCAGACAGCAAAGTGTGAGGGCATAGTGGACATCGAGACATGATGTAGTTTATTTTGTATTTTCATATATAATTTTTTTTTAATTTGTTTATAACTTTTATATAATGCATTGCAGGATTGGTCCGAGATGGCAGCCACGGCACACTAGCCTCCTAGCATGCAACCCTTGGGTTGGGTGACATCATTTTTTTACAGTTTTGTTTCTGGTTTATTTTATATTTACAAATTGGCATGTTGCGATATGTGTGTATCCTGTATTTCAATTACCACTTCCCTGCACGCTCCCTTGATCTGGTGGTGAAAGCACCTGACTGGCAACCCGACCCATGGGTGGCTGGATTTAATCTGCATGCCTCCAGCATTTTTTGAACTACTTACATCAAATAATGCATGTAAGGGCAAGAGTCCCACCTACAGCATATCAAAATTCGACCTTAAGCGTTGACACTGGTGCTCCTGGTAGCCAACATTGGGAAGTAAGATGGTAGGCGAAGGTGGTGTGTTCTAGCAGATTACTGGTGGCTATGGTAGCGCACTTAGCAAATGACAGGGGATGACGATGTCCCTAGCGGGTTGTGGGGGAAACGCATGTGTTGCACTGTGGTAGGCACGTACAGACGTATCATGTCGAGGGAATCCAAGATGGTGATGATGTATGCTAACAGACACTAATGAAGGCAAGATGGCGGCCACCTGTGTGGTACGCTAGCAGACGCGGGGGAAAAGATAGTAGATAGCGACAAGATGGCAGTGGGTGCATGATGTGTGTATTTGGCATGTGCATAATTTTCATATGTGTGATTGGCATACACATGATTAACATAAGTGTAATTAGCATTGGCATGATTAACACAGGCATAATAAGCATACATTAAAGTCATCCAAAATGACCAACATGACATCATCCAATATGATACCATGAATCCCATCAATCTACAGCCCCCAGCCCCTGTGCCCGAACACCCACTTCCTAACTACTTACTCAACCTTTTTTTATTTAGATATTTTGTGAATTCACGTATTTCTATGCATTATGCTCCAGGTCCTCATGCCATGATGGAGGAAGAAACAGAGGTTGAACATTCATGCCTGGTGCACAAACAGTGAAGATGATGACTATCAGGTATTCTGCTTGGTGAGAGTTCTCCCTCCACTGAAACATGAGTGGATTGGATTAGCTTATTTATGTTACTTGGCTAATGTGGTGCTCAGAGACAGCTGCTTTTTGTGATAGTATCTCTGCATTAATTTTTTCTAGGGATGCATGTTGGGGGGTTTCTGAAAGTATGCTGTGTCATTTCTATAAGCACCTTTTGTAGCTAACACATTTAATACTAGTAACTGTGATCAGATTAACTGGCAGTAATTGTTATTGACTCAAAGTTAATATGGGGTAAAGCGATCTCACGGACTGCAAAGAACCAGTATCCATGTCCCAATATTGAACTGCTTTTCTGCAAACATGACTATCGTAAATGATGTAAATACAATTTAAGATCAGAACTCTGTTTAGTAAATAAGTGGTTTGAAATGTTTGTACACTTACTCTAACCAATTTGTAATGCAGTTTGATTTAAATCTGAATTGGTGCAAGTAATTTATTCATATAAATGTATTTGTCTTTTGAAAATAAAGATATAAACAATTGGTTGATCATGTGACTTCGACAGTTGTGTTGGTTTGGGGTAGGTCAATGTCAGGTGCATGCACAAGTCGGTCTATTTCATCGTTAGTCTATGTATTGACTAGTATAGTAAGCGTAGATGGTTTGTCACTTTATTTACTTGGTTATGGTATTAATTTTAGTTGCCAAGCAAACATGCTAAAGCATTCTAATACACTATTTGTGGTTAATGGAAAGTGTAGGCTATGAACCATTAATTATATTCTCTTGTTTATACTGTTATGCGCTGTAGCTGGCACTGGGCTGCTGTCTGGCATGATGGGGGTGACTCACCTCGACCCTTCCCTCCCCTAAGAACCATACGATTGCTGCCTTATTGCATTCCCACCCCTTCTGGGAAGTCAGTGAATGGTGAATATTGGTGAGACTGGCTGGCGTCACAGCCCCATCCGCTGAAGAAGCCAATAGGAGGTGCAAGAATATTCTGGGAATTAGACCACTCTGCGCAACTTGCAAATTAGCAAAATTTCTGAATGACTGCCAACAACATTATATCTCCACCCCTTCTGGGAATTCCGTGAATGATGGACAGCGGCGAGACTGGCTGGTGTCACACCCCCATCTGCTGATGAAGCTGATAGAAGGCGTAAGAATATTTTGGGAATTAGGACACTCCGTGCAACTAGGGAATTAGCGAAATTTCTGCAGTGGTCCAATGGCCAGCAGTCTTTGGCGAAGACCATCTAGCCGAGTGCGGGTGCGAAGTCAAATGTGGATGAGGTGTTCATGGTGTGACTGGACAAGAGGGTGTGAAACCCGACAAGTGAAGCCTATTCTGTGTGAGAACACTCGGAGAACTCTAGAACATTGCAGACTGACGAGACATAGACTAAACTGAGGTGGTACTGAATGGACATGTAATACAGACTTTATTGTAAATATTATAACTGTCAAATACTGACACATAATATATAAAATAATAGAATGGATTTTGTTACACTGTCTATTGGGACTGATATTTAATTATTTAATTTCATTGATTTCTTAGAGGTTATTATAAATTCTATAAATATAAGTCATTAAATGAAAACAGTAAATGATAACATTTTGTTGTGTGATGTTGATTCAAGAGAATATTGTCTGTAGTCATTGTAAATAAAATTAGGAAATTATAATTAACTCCTTTATTTAAGTAAGATCTCCATCCCTTAACAAATTTGGTTTAACCCACAAAATTTTGAGAGAGGAATTGTAACATTGATGTCATTTTGGATGGAGGCAGTTTATTATAAATAAGTAAAATTATTTTAATTACTGTTGCTGTTAAATATTAACTAATAGGTCAAATTAGTAAATATAATTGTTGTTGTAGTAATAAGCCCAGGAATTATTAAGACATTTAGTTGCAGATGCTAACTAGGAAAATGTTGGTGGAGATATAAGACTTTTGTGCTTTTATCAAAGGATTGGGTAGCTGAATTACTAGTGTTGGAGATAGTGTAAATGAAAATGTAAATAGCCAAATAAGTAATAGGGAATCTGTAACTAATGCAAATGAAAATGTAAATAGTAAAATAGTGTGTGTAAGTGAACTTGTAGATAAGAAAATATACAGTTTAAACAAAATTGTAGGTAGAAATATAGATAGTGTAAACAAAAATGTAGATAGAAAAATAGACAGTGTTAATGAGAATGTAGACCGAAAGATAGAATGTGTAAGCGAGTTAGTGAACAATAAAATAAGACTATGTGGACAAGAAAATTGAGAGAGAGAGAATGGACAGTGTAAACGAAAGTATGGACAGTGTTGAGCAGAAAATGAAACAGGAGGTGAGCGCCCTCAAGAAGGAATGGCAGGAATTCCTGCAGCAGTAAGTACCAAGCCATGAAGCGCCTGAGGAGGGGCAGAGATTGACCACCAGCTAGCCAGAAAATTTAGACAGCGAGGAGAAGGTAGTGGCCGTGGCCAATACAGCTATTTCAGGAGAAGCCCAGCAGTTTTGCAGTGTGAGAACGGCTCAGCCAAGGGTGGGTAAAGGCGGCATCACAATAAAACCAGCCCCCTACGATGGACAGACACCTTGGCACGAATACCCACACCAGTTTGAGATTGTTGCAGCCCTGAATGGCTGGCTGAAAGAGCAATGGGCATACTACCTGGTGGCGGTACTGAAGGGATCTGCATTGAGCATACTGCAGTCAATGCCAGAACGACATAGAATAGAATACTCCACATTCGTGTCTGCTCTGGAGCTGTGATTCAGCGACTGATACCTGCAACAAGCCCATCATGTCCAACTGTGAAGCCACATACAATGACCAAGGAAACCCCTACAGGAGCTGTGGCAGGATATCATGAGGCTGTCACACCTTTCTCTGGAGGGATGCTCTGAAGACGCATGAGATGTTATCTCAGTTGACTTCGTCGATGCTATCACTGACACAGACGTGCGGCAAGCTGTGCAATTAGCCACACTTCACACCATGCAGGATACCTTGGGCCGAGCACTAAAGGTGGAGTCAGAATGGCAGGCATCAGTGCGGGCAGTGATGCTAGATGAAGAGGATGACGACAGAGCCAAGAAGATGCTGAAGGACTTACAGACAACCTTGAGGGACACTGCCTCCAGGGTACGCACTATGGAGACTTGCCATCCCCCACCCAAATGATTGGAATGTTGGGTCATGTGGACAGCTAGGGCATCTGAGAGCCAACTGTTCTCAGCAGGAACAGCAGCAGCAGTAATCAGGGAGCAGGCACCAAGAGGCAGGTTAGAGTGCAACATCTTCGGGAAACTTCGGAACACCGGTCTTGAAGGGTAAAGATCAGTGATTGCTGGAGGGAAGGCCCCAATGTTTTTGCAGATGTGTTCAATGAAACAGGACTTGGATGCCATATTGGTGGAGGGGAGTTTAGATGATGTTTCTTGTCAGATGTTCGTTGACACAGGGGCGACTATAACATTGGTAAGACCGGCATTCTCTGGCCTTCCTCCCAGCGATCATACGATAAGAGCATGGATCATCTCTAGTTAACTACAGTAATGGGCGAGACTACACCTGTCAAAGGCAAGAGAAGGGTACTCTTAAAGCTTGGTAACCTTAACATAGAGCAAGATATATACATAACAGAAATGGAGGATGAATGCATTTTGGGATGCTGTATCGATACTCGACGACTGGGGGTGTTACAGGTAGGTAATACAGAGTTGGTAGTGTCCACACAATGAGATTTACCTTCATCAATGAGATGTTCAGTAGTGTGTAATCAGTCAACTGTGCTCCGTTGTTATTCCAGGCAGATGTCTGTCATGCAGTTGGGCATAATCAAACAAGTCCAGAAAGGTGATATCTTACCAGATGGTGTCATTGTAGCAAGGACTTTAATTTCATCAAAATTAGATAGTTTTCCTGTTAGGATGATAAATTTGTCTGATCATGCTATCCATCTTGAGGAGGCGACAATAGGGGTTTGCTAACAGGTCTCACAGGTACTCCAAATGTACCAAGAGCTTCACTGCCACAACATACTAAATGTTTTTTTCCAGATGCTCTGTGGGATCTGCTGACAAGAACAAGAGAAAACATCAAGTGGTGACAGGAGAGGGCAGTTTCAGAATTACTACAGTGAAACAGAGGTGCTTTCTCCTGTGAGACCAATGTCCTTGGCAGAACTAATGTTGCATGCCATCACATCAACACAGGGTATGTCAAGCTTATAAAGCAGCCACCAAGGTGGCTACGACTAGCCTAACATAAGATGGTTAATGGTATTCTGAAATAAATTAGAGATTAGATGTGACAGAGCCATCAGTCAGTCCATGGTCTTCTTTCTTTGTGTTTGTTAAAAAGCAAGATGGCTCTATTAGATTTTGTGTCGATCACCGCCAACTTAATAATGTAACCAAGAAAGATTCTTATCCACTCCCCGGGATAGACGACACACTAAATAACCTAGCAGGTTCACAGTGGTTTTCCACTCTAGATATAAAGAGCGGGTATTGGCAATGCAAGGTGGGATGTGGAAAACAAGGAAAAGACTACTTTTTGTGTCCAAGGGAAAGGAACCTGGCAATTTTAGGTTATGCCCCTTGGGCTATGCAATGCCCCTGTCACATTTGAATGACTGATGGATTAAGTTCTGCCCTAGACATTTGTCGGGTGTACTTAGACAAAATTGTGGTCACAAGAAGAACATTTGAAGAGCACCTGACATGCTTAGATTCTGTGTTTCAGAAAGTCACTTAAGGCAACCTGAGATTAGTTCCCCAAGAAATGCCACCTTTCCCAAAATAAAATTAATTTCTTAGGCCATATTGTATTGGCCCATGGGATTCAAACAGACCCTGAGAAGACCAGAGCAATAAGAGATTGGCTTCTACCTAAGGATAAAACTGAAATGCAAAGTCTTCTGGACTTAAGTGCTTACTACCGTCAATTTGTGCCGGGGTTCGCCACTATCGCCAAGCCTCTGCATGAATTGACTGAGGCAAAAATAAAATTTTGTTGGACCCCAGAAAGCGAAATTGCTTTCAATAGACTAAAGGAAATTCTGGTATCTTCCAGAGTACTGGGCTTCCCGAGTAGAGAGGGTGAAGTTATTTTGAATACTGATGCTAGTGATGTTGGAATTGGGGCTGTGTTATCTCAGATTCAGGATGGAAAAGATAGGCCATTTGAATATTTCAGTAAAGTGGTACACAAGCTCGAGAGGAATTACTGTGTGACACACAGAAAGCTTCTGGCAATGGTGAAGGCAATTACACATTTTCACCCATACCTTTATGGCAGACATTTCATCCTAAGAACTGACCATTCTTCATTATGCTGGCTGCTAAATTTCAAGAACCCCAAAGGTCAAATAGCCCGGTGGATACAGCACCTGCAAGAATATGACTTTGAAATACAACACAGCAATGCAGATGCACTCTCTAGGACACCATGCAAACCATTCTGTTGTCATCTTGAACGCCAGAAGGAAAAGGTTGATGTATCATGGAAAGCAAGGATGACAAGAATTCAAGGCCCTGTATCTGGTGATGGGTCACCTACATGGGCTGAAAAGGACATAAGAAATGATCAGCTAAGTGACCCAACATTGCATCCAATATTGGAGTGGAGGGAAACAGGGCGGCGACCAAGATGGGACGAGATATCCAGCTTAGGCATGACAGTCAAGGCATACTGGCTACAGTGGAATTCCCTTGTTCTAAGGAATGGTGTACTTTACAGGAACTGGGAAATTAATGATGGGAGACTAAGTAATTTACAATAGTCCTACCAGAGTGCAGAATCCCGGAATTGCTAAGAGAAATGCACAAAACAGAAGCAGGTGGTCACTTTTGTGTAAATAAGACACTTGACAGAGTCGAATGAGATTCTATTGGCTACATTGATAGGAGGATGTTGAGAAGTGGTGCTGTCTGTGTGATGCATGTATCACGAGGAAGGGTTCGAGGATTAAGGGGCAAAGTCCCCTTCAGAAGTACAATGTTGGAACCCCATTCAAGAGGATGGCAGTGGATATTCTCGGACCACTACCAATCACTGAGAGGGGGACTAGGTCTGAGAGGGGCCTGGTAGCACAAGACTATTTCAAAAAGTGGCCCAAGGTCATACCGGTGCCAAACCAAGAGGCTGGCACAGTAGCTCATGCTCTTGTAAAGTATGTTTTCTCCTGGTTTGGAGTGCCACTTGAGCTTCATTCTGATCAAGGATGAAATTTTGAAGAAACTCTTTTTAAGAAGTAATGAAGATTTTAGGAATGAAGAAAACCAGTACCACAGCATTACACCCTCAGTCGGATGGGATGTTCGAGATGATAAATCGTACCCTGGAACAGCATCTGGCAATCTTCGTAGAAGACAATCAGTAAGATTGGGACTCCAAGGTTTCCATATTTCTCCTGGCATATCATTCGGCAATCCATGAGTCAACAAGGGTAACACCTTCAAGGATGCTGTTTGGGAGAGAGCTTGGCCTCCCTGGTGAATTGTTGTTCAGACGTCCAGTGGAAGAAGAAACAGCCACCCCAAAATTTGCCATTAAACTACATGAAAAGTTAATCAATATTAATGAGTTTGCCCGGAGGCACCATAAAATTAACACTGACAGAATTAAAACACAATATGACCGAAGAATACCTGAGGAGACTTTTCCAGGACAGCTGGTGTGGTTGCACAACCTTAGAAGGAAGAAGGGATATTGCCCGAAACTACAGAAATCTTGGGAAGGTCCATACAGGATACTGAAACAAATAAATTATGTGGTCTACCTGATTTGTCGACAGAGCTCTCAGGTGAAGCCTAAGTTTGTCCACATTGACCGACTAGTGCTGTACGAAGGTCCTGATGTTGGAGAGTCTGTTCAGGATGAACAGACTTATGGAGGGTGCAGTGTTACATGCCGCAGCTGGCACCAGTCTGCTGTCCAGCACTGTGGGGAGTGAACCACCTCAACCCTTTCCTCCCCCTGAAACGACGCGCTTGCTGCCTTATTACTCGTACACCTTCTGCGAAATCCACAAATGATGCACAGCAGCGAGACTGGCTGGCATCACAGTCCCATCTGCTGAAGAAGCCGACAGGAGGCACAAGAATATTATGGGAATTAGACCACTCAGCGCAACTAGGGAATTAGCAAAATTTCTAGATGACGGCCTACAACACTATATCCCCACCCGTTCTGGGAAGTCCGTGAATGATGGCCAGCGGCAAAACTGGCTGGCGTCACAACCCCATCTGCTGAAGAATGATAGGAGGTACACAAATATTCTGGGAATCACAACACTCAGCGCAACTAGGGAATTAGCAAAATATCTGGATGTTAGCCTACAACACTATATTTTCTGCAGTGGTCCAGTGGGCCAGCAGTCTTTGGCGAAGACCATCTAGCCGAGTGCGGGTGCAAAGTCAAATGCAGACGAGGTGTTCGTGGTGTGAATAGATGAGAGGGCGTGAAATCAGATGAGTGAAGCATACTCTGTGTGAGAATACTTGGAGAACTCTAGAACATTGCAGACTGGCTTGACATGGACTAAACTGGGGTGGGACTGAATGAACATGTAATACGGATTATATTGTAAATATTAGAACTGTCAAATATGGACACATAATATATCAAATATGATGACAGCTAATAGCCAGAGGCGCTAAAGACCATGACGGCGCTGACCAGCACGTGACACATGCACATGCTCAAGGAGGTTCCAATTTTAACTTTCCTCTAACGGAATATTATTTGCACTGTAAAATGTGTGTACTTTATTTTTCAGGGTCTAAAATGTCTTAAAGTGTTTAAAATGTATGTTTGTCAATATTGGAAAATGTTTGGTTATAATTTCAAACCACGTGCTGCGCGGAGATTAAGAACAGTCAGTTCTACTCCAGCCAGAATGCCATAATAGACATTCAAAGAAGATGAGAAATTAAGAATTAATGTGTATAATGTAAATTCATATTTTAATTTCTATAGTGCCTTTAATTTTTCAATAATAAAATATTTTACTTGGCGTGCGTAGCACTTCCGTTTTGTGAACCCCGTAGGCAGCTATGGTAGGTCTGTGTAATGCTTGCCTCTGGACAGTCTGTCTAGGAGAGCTGGCAAGGAAAGACACTGTCATGTACGCGCTACAACTTTTGAGCACTGATGTATATTTCCATAGCACTTTTAGTATACAGGTTAACCTTTGCTTTGCGTACGATTTGCCAGACATTCCCCAACATTATGCTTCTGCTAAAATAACAATTTGCGCCCTTGCGGCTTCTTCAAAAAACTTAATCGAGGAGAAGGAGTTGAAAGATGTCGTATCTGTTATGCGACCCGTGAAACTTGAATCTGTATTATTGCTGCGCGCAATTTTAAGGGCTTTAATTTCATGTATGTATTTAAGGGTATTTTTCATGCTTGATCATTTTACGGCCACATTACATATGACCACGCGGTCAGATATCGCCAAGTACGTATCTGTGTCATCAATGCATTTTAAGGACTTATTTGTGTAAAATCATGTAGGCGATAATTTTATTCAGGGTTCTAGGTGAATTTTATTCAGGGTTCCGTGTAATTTTCACGTAAATTTATGCTTTTTGTGTATGACCACGCTGTCACTTTCATGTTTGATTTTTCCGCCATCAGGCATGCTACAAGCCTGTAAATGATTTAGTCATAAAGGGAATAATTTTCCCAACAGAAGTAACAATTTGTCTGAATGTAATTTGCAGTCTCTACGAAGAAATATTGTAATTTCACCTGCACCACGTGGTCCGCTACGAACTTTATCCAGTGACATTCGCACCATCTAAATTTGGTTTCACGCATGTGCGTGTTTATTGCGACTACTCATCTCATGCCCCATCGTGTTCCATTGATATTTATGTAATTTTGTAATTTGTGTACGTGATATTATTTCCATCCTAGCCAGCTATGTGTATAGGCCGTCACCACACTAACCACGTGCTGGAGGGCGAGCCCCGACGAGTCTGCGCTAGTGATGCCAAATAATCACGTGTGTTTATACATCATCTGTTTATTCATCTTGTAATTCTCTGTGTCCTATCTTCAGGGAAAAATTGTCAGTACATCCTAGCGGCTGTCGACTCCCTTCCCTTGTGAGAATTGTGTTTTGAAGCACCACGGTGAAGTCATTCATATAGGCATGCGCTAGAGTAATTGCAGGCTGGGGAGCACCCGAGCGGAGTTAGCTAGACACGACCGAGTTTCATCATTAAATTGCTTGGCACGTTATTTGTACGAACTGTATCAATAAAAGCGAGTATCATAGTGTTCCACTCTTTTATTTGTAGTGACAGTGTCCTAGCCACATGTGTTTTTAAAATGTTAAATGTTTAGTAAAAGTTTAGTATTGCAAAGTGTATTGTATGTACGCTCAGGTGAGACGGATATACAGAACCCACAGCATCCCTGAGAACCCTGAGTCTCAACATTGCGGTGATTAGGAAGCACCGCTGGCACCCATATCATCAGTAAGTAATTTGTGTCATCGTTCGTCTCATGTCTTACCCGACGGTGTCAAATAATTAAATTGATTTTGATACACAGTCTATTCGGACTGATCTTTAATTATTTAATTTCATTGATTTCTTAGAGTTAATTTTGAGAGAGGAATTGTAACAATACTTTTTAAGATGCTATTGATAATTTTGGAATTACAAATACAGAATAGTGTATGGAAATTAATCAAAACCAACCTAACTTTTGTGTGTGCAAATTGAAGTGGGGTACAGTTATCTGATCATGTTTATTTTCAATTTTACTCACATGTATTAAAGCAAACAAAGAATCCCCAATGAGTGAACGTGTAGTTTAAATACAAGCAATGTTAGTGCTGAAATTCATCACATAAATTTTGGCATATGCTCTGTTCTTTATCAGAAGGCAGTAAAATAAACAATTAATAGCTATGGACATGAACCATGATGCACTGACAACATTATAAACCATATTCTCTAACAGTTCCTTTGTAAGTTTTATTAGCTTCAGTTAAGTAATGTCATGAAAGTATCACAAAGACTGAGTAAATTATGTATTAATTTTTTGTATGGTTAGTTTTTTGTAAGTGTGCGGCATAATTATATTTTCAGCTTGCACATAGGAAGCTTCGAAGAATTTCTTGAGATGTGGTGGTCTTGCTCATTAATTTTCTTTTGTAGTCTGCCATGCCATACTTGCATGTGGTACAAACATTCAATTTTCTGGACTCTGCCATTTTCTTGTTAAATCCATAGGTATTCTGATCAGTGAGTCTGAGACAGGTCACAAACTTTTCCCTCGAATGAGCAAGTTTCCAAAATTCTCTGTTTTAGTATATTTTACATACCTTGCAAATTCCAGTGGAACATATGTAAATCAGGGGAATAAAACACTATACATGCAATAGCGAGACTTTATTTCAAGTTATCCTATCATGTGTGTGTTTAATGCCATGCAGTGTAGCTAAAACAATACTGTGATAGGCTTGGCTTCTGTATCTACACCATGTGTCAACTTATCCATGACTTTAACACCAGCACTAACAGATTGTTAGCTCCTCAAGCTAATTGGTGTTGAAGTATTTTTTCATCTCGTACAACTGCATACCCTCAGAATGCAGACATCATGCTTGGTTGGATGTCAAACCCGTAGATGGCAACAAAAGAAGTAATTTTTATAGTAATGATACTTTTAGGGCAAAAATGCTAACATTAAAACACATAAAATAAACAAACTAGGTTTCAAGCATCAAGAGAACCACAACTGGAACTATACAATAAATTACATAATGAAAAATTAATGCTGAAACTTACCTCATTGGATTTGTAACTGGATTATAGTAAAGTAAGTCAAACATTGTAAGGCGACTTCTATCTGGTCTTGCATCTTTATATTTTGATTGGAATTCTTTCTTGGCCTTACTAAGACGGTAACATACTGAACTTCGTATTTTTCTGCGTACCTTCTTCACTTGTGTGCACTTGATGATGACATCCTTCTCTACAGAATCCCTGCAAAATTTGTAATACATGGTAACAATGATTAAAAACAAATATTTTTATTATATTACAGCATAAATAAATGAAATATCATTTTATATGAAACAAAGATTGATTATATACTGATACCTGTTATTATTTTCATTTTCAGTTTACAGCATGTTTATGTTTCCTGGGAACAGACCTGCATTTCAATGTGAAAAGGGACTTCATATTCTTCATAGAACAGCTAATGAGTTCAACTATCCAGAAAGTAAGACAGAGTATTTCAGTCACTAAATTTTTCTCTGCATCAAGTGCAACTTTTTTTGTAGCTAAATATTTTACTTTTAAAATTGCTACAAATTAAAAAAAAAAAAAAAAAAAAAATGCCAAAGAAACCAGTATTAACTGTAAATATAATGTGTTGTAAATAGCTTTCCGTGTTCGGAAAATTCTGGATAGTTATGAAGAACTACACAATAATGGGTCATAGGTTATTTTTCAAATACACAGTTACACATTCTATGAGTTAAGCCCATCACACAACAACACCCTATGCTTTCAATGGGCAACAAACACTGCCAACCTCCTCTTCTTTAATGACTTATGGTGGCTAGCATTCAGAATTTCCTGGCAGTACCACCAAAAGGGTGGGGCAATGAAGCTATTACTTAGTAGAGAGATTTTGACGGCTCTTAACATTGAGGTCTTGAGAGCCAAAGAGAGTGAAGTGAGGTATGTATGAAGTGGTGCATGAATGTAAGAGTGAGGGAAATGGGAATTCCCTAGAAAACCCATTTATCAGCATCATTGTCCACGCAAATATCTGGGAGCGATCCTGCAGGGAATCTAACTCGGTTAGACTATGTGGTAGATGAGTAATCTGACCACTACACCCGTGCACCTCCCTATTACTTTGTAAATTAAGTGAACACACTAGGTATTTTAGCACATCAAAACTGAATTAAATCAGTTACATGGTACCAGATATGTAGCATATAATACTATAG
This sequence comes from Dryococelus australis, assembly GCA_029891345.1. NCBI lineage: Eukaryota > Metazoa > Arthropoda > Insecta > Phasmatodea > Phasmatidae > Dryococelus > Dryococelus australis. Next base: position 87,172,100 of record CM057009.1, on the reverse strand, counting down.
GCTGTTCACGGTAAAGGGAGAACTTTTGAGGTCCTAGTTACTTTTAAAATTCACAAGGGAAAGTGTTATCTCCCTTTTGATCCCCTTAAGTGAGCTGTAAACAGCCCGCGAGTGTAAAACAACGAGGGTTTCGTTCAATACAGAACATGAGCTAAAGACAATAATAATTCTTTGCGTAATTTTCCAATGTTGATGGCATGATTTGTTTCAAAAGTGCAATACTTATTTCTTTGAATTGTATTAAAGTAACACACAAAATATTTTAGCAGTTCCAGCTTCTGCAATGCCAATTGCCCAAAACTAAAATCCTTTGATTTAAATTAAATAATTTTCCTTATTTTAATTTACATGTTTTAAAGTGTTAGCAGTATCATTAAATGCTATTTTAATTCAATGTATCACCTCTCCGTGCCTTGCCACCCCCTCCCACCTTGTTTTGTTAATTACCTTTTACTGATAGAAATTACATATAAACACTCTGGAACTCTAATTAACAGATATGACTTGTTGAAAATCTTTCATAATGTAATTTCTTGCGTAACATTTGTCAACTATCTATTTATAAAATTTCTCTCTCTGTGTGATGGAAGATCTCTGGCACGGTAGCCAGGCATCACCTCCACCAACTTCAGTCTTTATCCAGTGGACCAAAGGAGTATACACGGGCTGCATTGCGGGAGCCTCCAAAGATTTGTCTAACCATAAAGCTGCAATTTTACTGTGGTAATTATTATTACCACGTGCTGGACAGTACTTTTTGCCATGTCTGCCGATGGCAGGCCCAATTGCCATGTCCACTTCAGGGCTAGGGTCAGTATATTATGCAATTAGTGCACCGTCGCTTTTTTCAAATACATCTACTTGATGACTATAGTTTAGTTCCATTATTTTGTACATAAGTACCTTCAGGACCTGATCCACTCCAGGCAAACAAATGCATAAGTGTGTAGTGCCCGAGGGCTACAAGCCTCGAGAGCAGAGAGAGAATGTTTTACAAGTTATTTTTCGCAACTTATCAAGCTCTGTGTTCCTGCAGCAGGAAGCCATATCCATTCTGATACTGCTTGCGGTGATTTCTGCACCGCGTGATTCTGATTCAAACCACTTTCTGACGGGAAGTACATCCTGATTTCATGATAACCGTGATCATGTGCACGTTAGATCCAGAGCCATCGAGTGTTTATTACAAGGTAAAAAGACATTAAACTGCACAGGGAGCTACACAAAATCAAAAGAAAAAAATCAAAAGAAAATTAACCAGTACATTATTTAACACGGTGGCATAAAGACAACACTTGCACGAGAGCTCACCCGAAGCAGCATGTTGTTACACTCAGTTACATAAAAGACAAAAAGCCCTTTAGCAAAAGCAATTAATTACAGGACCTCTAAATCGACAGAAGGGCCAAGACCGGCTGCGGGGTAAAAAAAAGTTTTCAACACTATTAAACAGACAGAATGACTTGATCAGTAAAAGCATAGTTGAGGCCCCTGCAGGCCTGACAGCACAGTCTGTCCAGCTTGAGTTCCAATGAGAGACTGTTGAGTGGCCATCAGAAGTTGGGACACGAGCCCACGCCAGAAGTGGAGGAACCGTTGGACATGCATGGATAAGAAACATAAGAGTGGCCATGATGAGGACAAAAACATGTACAGGACTGCACGGTAAAATTAATACAGCAATACTTACTCAACAAATTTCAAAACATGCACAGGACAAAAAACAGCAATCAAACACAAAAGATCTAAACATTAACAAAACCCTTTGCTGGTGGCCTCGATCACTGCTACTACAAGGCATGCACAGAAGTGTGTGCCAATCTATATCTCAAAAATCTTAAATGCTAATTACAGTACATGCACAGGAGTGCATTGCAAAACACATACATAAACCCTTAATGAAAGCCTTATCCTATCAAGAGCCCTTACCCTCTTTGGCTGTAGCCTACTTCTGTCCACTTACCACACACATCACACGGATCACACGGCCCTGTGACTTGTGTGTGCGTGATCAATGACAGGCTTATGCTGGCTGAGGCATGAGGTCGGATGACTACTACTTTAAATAAGGGCTGTCAAAGTTGATTCCTCGATACCTCGATATCCTAGATTATTACAGGTATCAAATAATTGAGAATTGAACGGTTAATTGTTGAAAATCCTCGTCCACTTTCACATAATTTTTTGAGGTTATGTTGCAGAGCAACAGGTCTTTGGTTTTCCAAATAGGCAAAACCTGTACCAAACTCGCATGCGTTGACCGGATCCAACCATTGAATGATTGTTCAACTATGAAATAATTAAGATAATACAGTAGAACCTTGATTATCGATGGTAATGCAGGGGAAGATATAGTCGAATAATCAAAACTCGCGGTAAACAAGTCATTTTTAGATTGACGGCTGCCATGTGGCAGATGCCTACTATCAGTATTTGGCTGCCTCACTTCACTCTGACGTAACTCTATGTGCTGTGTGGCGCAGCTTTAATGGGAACACTGCACTGGCTTTCTTTTTTGCACACTTTCTGACATGATTCAGTACTATGTGTATACTGTTGCAAGAATGCTACAAACACACGTGGAAATCTACAGCACAATATCTAAACCTGTAAATGTCTGCGTAGACTAAACACTAAAACAAACTGGCATTCACGGATTAAAGACCACAGTCGTCAGCGTCCGGTCTGCAACCAGATGTGGTTTGTGGATAAGAAACCTCGCTAGCAGCAAGCTCCTAGAGTTCCGGGGCGCTGACGCAGAACATGCATTGGCTTTTAGTCTGTTGTACAATAGTTATTAGTAGTGGGAGCAAAAGGATTCTGGACCAGGATCCTTAATAATACCAGGATTCCTAGTATTATTTTTCAGGTTTTTTATTTTGTTTACATATTATTTAGCGGTATATTAGATAAAGAACAGGTACATTTTTTTTGTACCATACATATTTCCTGTTTGTGACCTTTTCATTTTTGACGTAATCGAAACTGAAAGCAATTTTGTTTTCGTGTTTACCTTTACCAAAAATATTGGTCTCTTTTTTTATAAAAGTTGGCAGTGTTAAAGTTTTCAATGTACTGAGGATTATATTTACATAGACGTGAAGAAAATGTCAAACAGTGTGTGGAATTATTTTTCAGTTGACGTAAATGACGTAAATGACGCAAATAACTCATTTTTCAGTTTGTGTTTGGCAAAAATTTCACGAGGTGGGGTTAGTTGCACAACTAGTAGTACATGAGAAAACACTTATGTAAACATGAGGAGTACAAGAAAATTGCCAATAATTATGATTAGAAAGATCTTCTGGGCAAATATGAGCGTAGCAGCAAGTCATCCAGTGTCCCTGCAACTTAAAATGTCTGGTAGAAGAATTTTCATTTCGCAATGCTAACTGAAAGGTTACTTGTAATTCAGTTTCATTACTAAATAGCATCAATATTTGTGTACATATTGGTTAGCTTCATAAGCTGACCTAAAATATTGCATTGAGAAGTTGAGAACTTTTGTTTAACTCTTTTGTATAATAATGTGTCTATATTCACTTCAAATAAATCGTATATTCATCAAAAATACTGATATGAACTTTTTAGGCCTAATTAGATAAGTCTGAATGTTACATAAATATAGGAAATTAACTTCACTTAGCAGACCAGAAAGTCTTTCCTGTAATTGTCTTCATATTTGTGTATGTCTACTTTGACCTATAAAACAAAATTTCAAAAGGACACATTGACTGTAAGCACATGTTGCTAATCACTATATATTAATTTATATTATCGAAATAGAGGTGGAATTGAGTGAAAGGCTTTGCAGTAGGAATCGAGAATCAGAATTGAGAAAAATTTATACTTTGACATCCCTACTTTAAACTGTTTAACAACTTTAACTTCTTCCATGATTTTATAAAAGTTTCTTGGTTCAAATGCCTTTATGATTTGTCAATAAGAAGAAGAATAAACCAGGAGGAAGAATTTGGTGTATGCTAAAACAAAATCATTGTTCTATTCTTTCAAATAATCTTTTTGCCCCCAAGAAAAAGATAATAAACACAGTCATTTGGTTTGTATTCAGCGCCCCAGAATTCTCACTGTATACAATAAGAACTTTTTTTGTTTATTTTAAGTGTCCCATCTTTACTTTTTAGTTTGTTTAATCTCTGTGAAGAATTCCACTTCCATTCTCATTCTCACAGAATATCACAATATAATCATTTCATTCCATACACTTTAATTTACTTATACACAGTGTAAAGAAATGATTGATTGTACCACCAGGGTTAGGTAGATAAGTAAAAACTAAGAAGAATATAAACAAGTAACGTTTTATTATGGCCATGAATCTAGAGAATAATTATGAATAGGGCACTGTACCAGCTATATAGTAGTGCTTTGATAAAGGCAGTAAAGCCTGCATTGTAAAATTCCACATACAATATATTCCACATACATTAAGACACACAACTCTGTGTATTCTTCTTCGTATTCATTTATATTTTATTATAAATAATTATTTTTTATCTATCATCGGGAACTTAGTACCTCTTTTCCATTAAGTACCTAATTAGCTGCAGCAGCAGTGTAACAAAACACTTGGGTTTAAAACCTACTGAATAACTCACATTAAAAGTTAATCCGCTTTCACTCTATAACTGCAAGAAGAAGATTAACACAAATTAATCTTAAAGCACTTCAGCACATACATTAAATTTTCTATTATATATTATTTATATTTTGAATGCATTATATCTAATAAAATTCTCATACCAATGCCAAAATTTGCAATACGTAGTATATGTGCAAGCTAAACTACTTCATCTATTAATAAGACCACTTGATTTTTTCAGAATAAAATGAACACCATAGCATGGAATTATTATGGATCATATAAAGGGCCTAATATAATATTAACTCTTGCTTTCATCATGACATATATGCCTAGTGATAAAAAAAAATTAAGTACTGATTACTTACCTAAAAGTAGAGTATCTTACTCTGTTATTGTATAAAAACAAACCTTCTGTCATTTGCACAAAAAAATTAAAAAAAAAAAGTTATTTTTTAAAACCAATTTTGGAAATAATTACAGACATGATTTGATTGTTCTGGATAAACAAGAATTTATCCTTAACATTGTCACATTTAAATAGTCATAATTCACTGATGAGGGCAAATGCTGCCATAAAGTAGTCAATATACAGCTTAATAAACCATAATTTAATAATAACTACACCTACGTGGCCAGAAGTCAATGGACACCCATTACTGTTAGTTCCAGAGTTGTAATCATATAACTTACACAATGTTGGACCTCTCTTTGTTGTTATTAGAGCATTAACTTTTCAGAATAGCTTCACCATTAAATTCTGGTACACAGTTGGCAGAATCATTTCCATTATTCCTGTAACATGGTAAATTGTTGATGCTTGTCTGTTAGCCCAGTGGGTCTGGCATATGAACAATAATCCGGCTATTCCCAAACCTGGTCCATTGGATTTATAAAACATATTGAGTGAGCTAGTTAAGCAGTCCCACGTGTCTTTAAGTCATGATGTAAATGAGCTTGCTTTCGGATAGGAGAATTACCAAGCTAATACAGGAAAGGACCCAATTCAAACTGTGGCCTTTTTATGAGAAGTATGTTATTTTCCAAAATGTCTTCATACAAACCAGAGGTTATTTATTCATCGATTAAAACTAATGAGCCAAGCTCAAAATAAGAGAAAGAAATCAAGACTTTTATACTATCATAAAAAAAATCTCACTGCTGATACAACACACTCAAGTAAATACTGTTTTTCAGGCATTGACTAGGATCAAATGCATCCACCTAGTACTAGATTTTATAATATGACTAATAATTCCATAAGCCTTCCCACTGCTCAACATCCCAATAAAAGTGTTGTTATCACTACTCTAAATTATAATATGCATTGGTAAGTGTGATCAATGGCATCTGGCAATGCCGTAGCCATGAAAATGAAGTGCTATCCCTTCTTCTGGAGGAGAGTTCTTTCACTGGCTATGAGAAAAGTCCACTGCAATCATTAACATGAATGACAGATCGGTCTGCATAATATGATTTAGTGTCTTCCTGTTTTAATTTTTTTTAACCTCCCTGAGTAATGTTTGGTGCCAGTGATTCAATTATATTTCCACATGAAGTTACATTATGACAATGAATTGAGCCCTGTTGATGCAGGATGGTATCCTGTTTACCCTAGACCATCTGTCCCGCTGTGCATCCCCAACTACACCAACTACACCATACACTTCAGCACCCTCAGTACTGCTTAGCATATGCCACGAATGAGTGCAATACAAGTGCCGTGTAATGCCAGCAGCATCAGTGACTGTGCACCTTCCCCCTTCTCTGGCAAGCCAGCCTGGACAGGGAGGGATGAAAAATTCTTCTGCACAACCAGGCTGTATGAAAAGTTTTTAAGAGGTTTTGCAGGGTGCAATAATTAAATAAATAAAATAATAAACGCAAGGATGTGTGTTTCACTTGTGAGATACCTCTAGAAAATTGTTTAGCAGTTTAAAGGGTTTTATTAACGCTTAGCACATTAAAAGCACTTTACTTCCACATTTTATTTTTGCATATTTTTATTTTTGTTGCAAGTGGTTTATACATGAAATTTTCTCTAATAATTTGCACTGTTTTTCCAACCTATATTTCTTGTCAGTTGCAGTGTAATTTGTGTACATAGAATAGTTTTGACACATGGCCGATGGCTCGTCACTCGGTCACGCACTGTCCACCATTAGTCAGATTTGGTGGCTCGTGGAGGCCAACACACATTGTGCATGCTCCGGGCACTTACCACTATTTGCACCAATCATTTAGTTTACAATAGTATTTTAAATATCAGAACCTTTTTTTTTTGTGCCTGAGGATGCCACTTCATCTTCCCCAGGATTTGCATTGCCTAGGAAGCTAAAATCACAACTTTACCTTCACGCATGTGTGGCTACCAACCCACATTTGGTCTATGTAGCCTACCCGATGGACTAAGGCCCAGGATTTGCTTAATTTTGTATTATTAACATGTGCAAATGTAAGTTATTCATCAGATATACAGATGTTAAGTGAAATTAATGTTGTGTATTCTTTCCAGTGTCACCTTTGTGTGTTCAGGGAATAGGACTCCAGTAACCTAATATCCAGCTACATACTTAAGCAGTGTAAGCAGTGTGATGTAAGTTATTTACAGTATTTTATGGTGTGCAGATAAGCTTATGATAGGCCTGCAAGAGTGGCACTAGTACATCATAGGGAGCTAATTTATTACAAATAACCCATTGATGATAAGTTATGTCTGGATGATCGGCCCTATGACTCTGGGAACCATTACAGCAGTCTCAGCTCTACCATCACCTCATCATCAGCTAGAGATGACTGGCACCTGTCGGGTAACCTACACTTTTCCAACACCCTAAATTTTCATTATTTTTACCTAACCGCTGCTTTCACCATGCAGCTGCCAGTTAACCAACAGGTCAAGCAGCATCACTGTCTAACTGCTGAAAAATTTCTGATAGAAAGGCCCCTAGAATAATGCTCCTTTTAAATGTAAATATTTTGTCATTCAACTAAATATGACAGGAAACAGACTAATGGTGGTGAAGTAATGCAGTAGTGATATAGAAGAGAGGATTAAGTCAAAAAAATTTTAATTTGAGTTATGTCCATTGACTGGTTAACTATGTTATTTGCTACCGGGGAAAACTTATAATGAAAGTAAATTAAATTACGTAGAGAAATGCTGCAGTCTAAAATAAGGAGTTAAGTACATTCTTAACTTTTGGTTATGGAAGACTAATTTAAGTTGGCATATCTAATTTTTCCTTCTTTATAAATCTTACTTTGTAACTGAGAAAAGAGTGATAAATTGACTTAACTCACCTTTCTACAATTTGTTTACGAAAATATTTATTTTTCTCACAGATAACACTGTTTACATATAATAGGTTAACTGACTTCAGGGCACAACTGAAAAGGCTACCAAATTATCTCATACATACTGTCATGCTTTAAGGTTGCAATTCACAAAAATAAAGAGTGAGTCAAACAAACCTTAGCATTGCCTTAAAAATTCATAGTGTTGTTGTTGGTAACCCTGATTTTATAACTAAACATCAACTGCTGACAGTGATGTTTTAGTTTAGAAAATAAATAATATGTTTCAATGTGTACATATTGTTTCAATGTCTACATATTTTAAGATTCAAACCATAGACACAATAAAATGTACAATAGTAAAGCTGAGAAGATTTTAATGCTAAGCAGAGCTAAACCCTCTGGAGGCTCATTGCCAGGTAAGACAAAAAGGTTATAACAACCATTATTATATTGTAATCAGAATAATTAATCACCAAGAACAGAAAAGTGCTACAAGGAGTGATGATACTAGTTCCCAGATGTTGCAAACAAGGTCAATAAGTGTGTTTTGTTTTCAACATTTTAGGCTCCTGGGGAAGACAATTTCTTTCATTTAAACTTTAATCACACAAGAAAGCAATAACATTATTAATATCAATGTTATTAATTAATAAATTGGCTTTACTTATATATTTAAATATAAAAAACATTAAAATATTTACAATAATTAGCAATGTAAATCATGTATTTGTTCTGCTTAGTTTCGAAAGTGAGTTAACTTCAGGATAAAATTATATAGGTCAAATAATTAGTACTTAAATTTTTGGAAAATATGGTTAAGTAAGAAAAAAACTTAAACAATCTAACTAATAAACTCTAATTTATATCATAATAATAATAATAATAATAATATGCCTATACATTGCATCGTGAAGTATTAGTAGAGAAGCTATATAAATAATAAATTTTGTTGTGTGTGGGTCTTCCCCATTTCCCATGTTAGAAGAACATCCATCCTTGCTATGTCAGGGTGTAGGTGTGTATCTGTGCTTCACCATCCCTTTCAACTCCTCCCCCTGGCGGGACCCACTATGTTGCTGGAGGGGTGGTGCCACCACCCCTCCCCCCTTGCTGGAGCATTTGGTGGCTGTGGCCTGTTGCACAATCTTTCTGGATATCTTCCCTTTAGCACAGGACAATATGTGAAAGATTTTTCTAGATTAAGTGTCAACCTCCATAAATAGCACTAGTGGGGGGGGGGGGGTCTGCAGTTTTGTGATAACCACCTGGCAAAGTGTAGCAAGCAATGAACGAAGAAGATGACCAACAATGGTGGTAAGAGATACTGCAACAGACGTAAGTGTATTTGATGACAAGTGAAGTGCACGTGTGTGAAGAGCGAATTACCCAACAAGTAGAATGCGCATGTGTATGGGAGTGCTTGGAGTGCTCTTGAACGTCCCAGACAGGAACGACTGGTTATATCTGGATCAAAATAATGTAGGATTTGAATGAATGAGCAATACATACATGAATTTAAAAACTGGAACTCTCAGATAGCAAATATATAATTTTAATATAAATTCAGTAGATGTCAGGAAACTGTTCATAAAAACTAGTTTTAAGGGTTTTGCTGTGTTATTTTCTGTGAGGTGAGGGACAATTATGTAAATATTAGCTGTAAATAGCAAGTAATAGCCATTTTTGTTATGACAGGAAGTCGGAGTATTTTTTACACTGTTTATAAATAAAATTAGGAAATTATAATTAACTATTTTATTTAATTACGACCTCCATCGCTTAAAGAACCTGGCTATGCCAACAGACTTTTAAAAAATTCATAACAATATATACAGGATGTTACTCAAATATGGGAACAAAATTTGCCCATATATTCTTCATAACAAAATAAGGCAAAAACATATATACAAGATACCATTTAAAGTGCATCCCAAGGGTGGTACAACCACTTGAATGAAGTTGGAGCCAAAAGACCATGCAATCACACATTCAACAAAAAGTATTTACAAATAAACAGAGAGCATATGGATAACAAGGTAATGGACAAAGATTTACTATCTGTGTAAATTTTCAGAACATTTTATGTTATCGATAGTTGAGCACATTTCATGTGGCAGATTATGAAGTACTACGTGGCAATAAACGAAAAAGGTCTGGTACAATCCCAACCATTTCCGAGGAATAAATGCATTCAGTCCACACTTACCAAATACCTTGGCCAGGTATGTAGGCAACACGCTGTACACCTGAGATGATTGGACATTGAATCGCTACTACATGAACAGATAAACACAAACTATCATGTTGATAATCTGACGATTAAAGAAACAGTGTGATGAAAGCATGGATGGTATTCAGGCATAGTCTGCCAACCAGTTCCATCATTTTACACATTTTTCACTCATGTGAAACTATTTACGATCAGCTTGGGATATTTAGCAGTGTATACAGACCCATGATTAGATGTGTTCATGCTATGTAGTGGTCCATGATCACCATTTTGAACATTTGTTAAGATATACGCCAATATAAACTGTCAACACAATAGCAAATATAATTGGGTATGGTATATAACACTATGAATAAACATTAACTACTCAAATACGTAGTGTATCAAATTTTTTTATAAGGTTTACCCTTGTCGCAACCCTCTTAGCAGCAGACTGGGTACCTACATGAACCCTGCATGTTTCTACCCATTAGGTAGGTAATAGATTGTATGTAATTGCAATGTATGATTTTGCATTTGGTAAGGTGTATAATGTGGCTGATGTTATGTATTTGCATTGTGTGGCAAGGGACATTTAAGTTTGCATTCACTGGTAGTAAGTAGTAGGTGATGTGTGGGACATTTGGTGAGGGTGGGAGAAGGATAGGTAGTGGTGGTAGGAGGACAGCGATGTAAGGACAGGTACAGTGCCAGACATGAATGTCCATCTTCTGAAACATGTCTGCGTTTGGGAACACTGTGATAGAACCGGGTGAAAGTTTACATCTGAATACCAACCACGCTTACCTCACAATGTTAATTCATTGTTCAGTCCACCAACAAGGTAATTTGGATTCATCTCTTAGTATGTCATGCAACTTCCAATAATTGAATGTGAGTTGCGTGTTGCATAAGTACCTGGCCAAGGTATTTGGTGGTTGTATAATGAATACATTTATTCCTCAGAAATGGTTGGGATTAGGGCAATGATGTACCAGACAGTTTTATTTTATTTCAATGTGTTACTTTATAATCCACTACTTGAAAAGTGATCAACTGTTGGTGACACACAATATACTGCAAAATAAGTGTTGCAAAACAAATTTTTGTGAAGACGTATTTTGATGGTGACAGATAGTAGATCTTTGTCCATTAACTTGTTATCCACAGGCTACTAATTTTATTGTAAACTCTTTTCGTAGAATGTGCAACTGCATGGTCTTTTGACTCCTAATTCAAGAGTGTGTTACCCTTGGAACATAATTTAAATGGTAAGTTATATATGTTTTCACCTTATTTTGTAGTGAATGTTTTGTGAATTTTGTCGTGGGCACAGTTTGTCCCCATATTTAAGTAACATCCTATATACTAGTCAGAGTCCTCCTGATCTTGCAAACACCCCTGGACTTTATTTGGCCTCTCCTGCTGAAAATATGACATTTTTTACTTAACCCTCTCTTCCATAACACCACAGAATTATGTGTTCACTTTATAAAGGGTCTTACTGGAAACGTTACAACACAAGTAAAGGGATATCTGGTGATTTTTGACCACATATCATATGCACCTTATTATACTCACATATTGGATGATATTTTATGTTGCTTTAATGACCTATCATCTAGTTTTAAGGAAAGCTGAGACACAGTTGGTTTTGGTATTCTGTGCCTATCTTCAGGCTCTACACTACTGCCTTTCATCTTCTTAGATTTAGCTTTATAAGAAGGAAGCTTTGGTATGCAACGTGCAAATCTAGATATGGGTAAAGTACTAGCAGGGTTCAAACTCCTTTTGTTTTGTTTGTTTAATCCACCAACAGTTAAGCTTGAATTAGAAGAAGTATCCTGTTCTGTAAGAACAGTTTGTTCCAGATGGCTTCCTACTGCTGTCTCAGTATAATTCGTTTGTGATGCTAAAAGAAATAAGTTATCTGTTTCTGTTGAAAGGTCCACATTAGATTTTGTTTGTTGAGAATCACTACTGATATCTTTAAGTGATGTACTTTGACTAGATGATTCATCATCATATTCAACAGACTCTACTTCATAAACTAAGTCTCTCTCTTTGAGATCTGTTGGGCTTCTGATCACACCAATATGTCCAGTTCCACAACTATGATTAGTTTCATACAAAATTTCAATGTTTTCTTCTGAAGACAAAGGCGTTGATACATTAACATTTGTACATGAAGCTGTCACTGACACACCACACATTTCAGTGACATCACTAATCTCACTTTTCACGTTGTGAAATGATTCATGTTCTTCCAGTGTGTCACCTGGAGCTGACTCAAAACTGTCAACAAGCCCATCTTTTGTACGTCTTGCTGGTATATTTGCAACAGCTTTGATTCTTGTACGCCTCCACATGATGAAAAACCTGTGAAACAAAACAAATGCATAAAGATAAACATGTACAACTTGTTAGAAATAAATTTATGATATAAGCACAATATATACCAGTTGTAAAATTAACAAGTATACATACATATATAATAATATCACAGAACATATAACAACAAAGATTAGGTTCATGCACTCACAAAGAATTGTATGAGTATTTGCAATATTGCTGCTATATGCATACAAAGTAAAGCAAATAATTAGTGAACAAATAATTAGGACCTGCAACAGTTTTTTTCAATATGGAGCACAATGTTTAGCACTAAAAAGTTGAAGTCATTTTGGATTTTTTACCATAGTGAATTTGTTTGCTTGTGCTTATCTACTTTTCTGTACCCACTTTTATATAACTGGAGAAATATATACGCTTACCAAGCATCTTCATTATATATTTGATATTTGTCTGAAATGATTCTTGTGACTATGCTATTTGCACTTTTAATTTTTAAAAGGATAAAAAATTAATTTTAAATGTAGTACATTTTGGCATATAAATTAAAGAAATGTACAGTTTTACTGATATCTTAAAAAGTTGGGAAGTAAGCAAACTATTATTACTAAATGTATCCCATATTAAATATTGCATTTGTACCAAAATCATGTCCAAATCAACAAAGCTCAATTCAGGAGAGTTTAGTGAGCTGGTTAAACAAGAAGAGGTAATATCAGATTTCTGTAAATAGGAAATGTTAATGACCATATGGGGCCGTGTTTTATGTTTTTATATAGATTATGATAACAACCAAATATTGCTGTGCTGCATGAATAGAATAAAACAATTAGATCAATATTATACTAAACAAGATTAATTACACACATTTTTTTATAAAATATTCACATGCAGTTTACACCCACAATTAAAACAATAAGACATATTATATTCAGCAGTTTTCACTTACTTCTCCAGCACATGTGAAATTTTATCATCTCCAACACTACCCTCCCCTTCTTTAACAAGCACTTCCTGAATCTCACACTTTCATATAATTAAACAGTATTGTCAATTTTGGCACAAAATAAGAAAAAAAAAGTATAAACCAAAGCTTATTTATACACAAAGCAATGAAAAGTGTACCGTACACAGACAATCTTTCAACCAACCTCAAACAGAACATGGTTATTTCTACCAAAAAAAATTAACACCCACAATAAGCAAGTCTACAGCAGTAACCGTTTGACATGTGACTTAAGTTGTTCTAGTCAAAGAAGTTCTATGAATATCAAACAGCTTGATCTTTAATCCTAATACACTGCACTTCAATGATTCCTTTACATGTCTTTCTTTAAATGAACCGAGATATGACCACATACTTCAAATGTTTATGATTTTTAGGGATTTTTGACATAATGATGGTCTCTTTGTTGTCCTCATTGTTCAACACTGAACTTCTGTGATTGAAAAACACCAAGGTTACTGACCACTATTACTGTCCAATATTCCGCTGTGACTGTGTAGTTCAGCACAATATACTCAGCCTCAACTGAGTAGAGTGCTACAGTGGTTGTTTCTTTGATGACAAACTGTGCATTGTTATACTTGAAAAATAAATCCCTACACCACTAACATTTCTGAGGAAATGTATACAAATGATAAGTTAAATGCAACCTCAACATACAAAACCTGCTTTCGGACTTTCCACAGCTCATCAGCAGCTTGTTTTGGTTTCTGCTCCCATTAGAATACATATCAGTTGACAACATTTTGTTTCGAAAAGGGTGTGTCCACTGGGGTCACAACAAGTCTGCAATTCTCATTTCCATATCTAGTACAAATTTTAATAGTAAGTTTTTATTTATTTTAAAAACGTTGTGTTTTATATTCTGATTAATGCTAATTTCTATTTTTAAAAAAAAATTAAGATGCTTCTCAAAGATGATTAATCTTGAAATTTTCCTTTATGTTTGATTTTGGTCTCTAAAATTCCATTCCATTATCTCCAAATATCATTAGATCATAAACAGAGAAGTGCATAAAACTTGGGTTCACAGGATATGTTTACATATGAATTTCAATTATACCGGTGGGTGTGAACTTGCGAATACGGAATGTGACATGTGATTCAATGCAAAAAGTAAAGTGAAAATAATTTCAGGTGAAATTGCATTTGAGGCTTAGTTTCTGAGGAAACTGACATGATATGTCTGGAATGAATAGCAGCAAGTGTGTTTTAATGGGACAAGTGTGGTGAGGTGGGAATGCTGTGATTTAGGTGATGAGAGAGTGTTAAGGTGGAAGAAAGCTGTAGGGCTCAGCATTGACAAACTGATCATGGAGTTCACACACGAGGATATTGGGACATGACAATGGTCATGGGTGCAGCATGCAGTCAAGCTGGACGTGCGGCACAAGTGTACTATGCTTCTAATACAATTTCACCTGAAGGTATTTTTGCCTTACATGAATTGTATGCACATACGTGAGTTACCACCCACCCGGTATATCTATTATAAGTTTCAATATAGCACCATTATTACATTTCATAACATCTTAGCGCAACTTATAAAGCACTGAACCATAAAGATTTCTTCAAGCATGACTGATACATCAGCCCACATTTCCTGGTAGCCATTTTTGGATTAATTGTTGTTTTATTCTTAAACTCCATTTCTGTTAACAATTACTGTCCACTACTGTCTACTTCACAGCATCATTCAAATAAGTCAGTTTCTCACTGCACTCACCAGCTGTAATGCTACAAGTCCTAATATTTTCTTATTCTCCCAGAAGAGTGAAACCTTCTTGAACCCCCACATGCAGTTTCTTCTCTCAACTATTTTTAATTTTTATGTCTTTAACAAATAGGTGAGAAAATGTTTATCACTGGCAGAGTTTTTAGTAACCGTCTTACCAGGTGGACTTTATTGATTCAGGAGTTTGACATTGACTTCAAACATATAAAGGGCTCAAGTAATTTAGTAGCAGACTGTCTAAGTCGTATCCCAGGTGATGATCTTACCCACACCAATCGCAAGCCAAATTATTTCATAGTGGCACAAGGTAGTAGTACCCAGTCACCGTTAGCTAGTACCTTTCAGCTAAATTTTCAGAATATTCGGCAGGACAAGCAAAACGATAATTTTTGCAATCAAGTTGTAGAGAAGTTAAAACAGTCACCTCCAGAACATGAGCTGCACCATATTTTTTGTGTTACCGAGAGCAGCTTATTATTTTATCACAATGGTACAAAAGGGAAATTTGAAGACGAGTGAAAGTTGGTCATTCCTTCAGAAAAGCAACAGGAATTAATTAGCGACACACATGCTATATTGGGCCACAGAGGAATTAAAAAGGTGTAAGCAGTGCTTCGCAGACAATTTTATTTCAAAGGCATGCAGTAAGCTGTACCTGCAAATATCGGCGCCTGCGATTTGTGCTAGAGGTGCAAGCATGCACAAGAAAATTTGATTGGAGCACCATACGTTATAATTCCACAGCAACCTCTGCAGCTAGTGTCTGTAGACTTATTTGGACCCCTACCAATGTTTAGAGGCAAGGTGACCTATATTTTTGTTATCCTGGATGTATTTTCAAAATATACAAAATTATACGCAATAGTCAAAGCCACCGCACAAACTGTATTTGCAAAGCTGAAGTCTTATTGATGAAGTCGGGAAGCCTAATTTCGTCAGACAGAGGTACTCAGTTTACTGGTAGGATATGGCAAGGTGGCCTAACTAAGCTGGAAATAGTACCCACTACCTCGTCCATACAATGTCCACAGGCCAACCCCGTCGAGTGGACAATGAAATCACTGGGAAATATGCTATGCATTTACTGCCACCATAAGCAGCAAAATTGGTGTGATAAGCTGCCTTTAATTGAGTAAGTGTTCAATAACACAGAGCATGAATAGACAAGTTTCACCCCTTCAGAAATTTTGACTGGTCAGCGGTCATGTTTGTTTAGCCCGCAACACCTACCATTACCTCTCGAGACGATTGGAATTACGCAGCCGAGTGAACAAGAAGTAAGAAATGAACTACAGAATCTGGTGGCCCAGCAATTAAAAATATCGGCAGAAAGGCACATTCGCTATTACAAGACCTCTAAGCTAACTGAGTTGGAAATTGGAACTTTAGTTTTAGTCCGTGCCGCCAATATAAGCAAGTTATGGGATTTTGTGGGCACCAAACTTTTACCAATCTATTTTGGCCCCATGTCATGATGGGAAAGATGAACGAGAATTGCTATGTGTTAGCTAACCCTGTAACCGGAGAAATGTTGGGTAGCTACAATTTACGTCAGTTGAAGCCGTACAATGCACCAATCAGGATGGAAGTCCGAGTATGACATTCTACTGTGAGAATTGAGCACGAGATTGTATCAGTACACTGGAGTTTCCAGACAGTGTTCAACATTATATTTTGCCTGGACTGTAGAAGGGAAAAATGTAAAGGCGATATTTAAAAAGGGTAATGTTTATTATTGTACCAGGACGGAGCCTGAGAGCCCGTCCGTATTGTGTATGCAAATGCAAA
Source organism: Dryococelus australis (assembly GCA_029891345.1). NCBI lineage: Eukaryota > Metazoa > Arthropoda > Insecta > Phasmatodea > Phasmatidae > Dryococelus > Dryococelus australis. The sequence goes on along the minus strand of CM057009.1, from coordinate 87,155,107 downwards.
GAATGAATGAATACTGCATAGAATATTATGTGTTTATGCACCTATAAGATAAGTCCTTGGTCTCCAGAATGTAACTGCTGTAGTCTGCCACCAGGAAATACGGCAAGTGAAATAAGTATTGTTCACAGTAAAATAATATGTGGATAATGAGTCTACGGTATTGTTTTGTACTGCGAGTAGCACCTAAACAGTTGAAGGGAAAACTAAACAAATTGGATAACAGTTCCTAGCCCACACTGACACTTATTTGCATTGGTGGAAGAGTAATCCAGAGTCCTCTTGAGAATTAATCCTGGTTGACACAATTAATAAACTCCTGAGTAATCCTAGTTGGTTGATGGATGTTTGTATATAGTTTTGTCATGTTTGGTCCTATTATAGTGTGGTTAGTTTAATGTTGATTGTTTAGTGTTGTAAATAATATTGTATTTTTTTTCTCTTCAAGTGTGAAGTTGATTGGCTTCTGAGTATTCTTGTATTTAATTGTTGATTTGAAAGTCGTCTTGCGAGATGTCGCATTATTCTCCTTATGCATTTTTTATGCATTCATGAAGTATCTGGTGAAAAGCTGTTCTTCTGATCTATTCTCTTCTTCTCAGAGTTCTGCAGGTGCATAATCTACATCGAGATTTATGTCACTGATAGTCATTAAATCCTGTTATGAATACAATTGAGTAGTAAGTGTTTGAGGTAACGCCGCAGAAGAGGTGCCTACGTATGAGGAAACACTGTGTTTTTTTTTTTTTTGTACATGTGTAGTGACATAAGGATGCCTCCACTAAGTAAACCTTATACCCGAGGGACTTATGCCGGGTAACTACAAACAGTGCTACAAAGAATTTAAGTGTCACGGCAAGTAATTTTTCACACAAAAAATGCATTGTTTAAATTTATGTAGCTGATGTATTACGAGAGCATCACTGCCACATTTTCGTTTATCCCTAACAGAGCGTGTGGTTTTGGATGCTCAGCAAAGTTCCAGAACACTTAGGTTAGTGTCAGCATTGTTCCAGTTAGATCCTGAGACAGCTGTAATATTTAATACAACGCAGGATTTTCCGGCATGGCGCGACAGCAAGCAATGATCCTGCTTGTAACACGATTGTCAACAGAATAATTTACATTCCTGCACACAAGGATTGCGTGGACAAGACGGCCAGGTGTCTTCGCTCTGATTGGAGGTGAAGCCAGCGGCCATCACTCTTTCTGGCGAAATATGACACGTGACCCACAGGGAGGAGGCAGAAAGAGGATAAAAAAACATTATACTTGAGTCAACTGTGCAAGGTATTTTTTTAAAAGAGGGCAAAAGAGCAGCTGCATTTTTAAGAAAAAATAACAATGAACTTTGCTGTGTTTTTTCTTTTACTGGCTGAGCACTGCTAACAGATTATTCTGATTGTTGGAAATCGAACCTACTTGTATTTCACACTGTCTCAATGTACAATTTTTTTTCTTTTAACTGAATGCTATTATTATGATTGATGAACACATGTGGATAATGAATGATTCTACTTAACATAAGTTGCCATTACTATTGTTAGCACCTGAAATTTGTGTGTTTTTAGAACAGATTTTATTTTGGGTGACGTTACTTAGAGATAAAAAACTTGTACTCCCTTGCTCACCTAAATCTATGTTCACCGTGTAGGGAGACCTATGTAACATCTGTGCAATGTGCAATTTGCATTTCAATACACGTTAAGTTAGCATGCAAATCTATAATAAGAGTATACTCACGTTTATTTTGTAAACAATTGTTATGATTATCACATGTTTTGCACGTAATATTGTTATATGATAATTTTATTCTCTTAGTTCTACTTAATATTAGAGTACACGCAGCAGCTGAAATGTTAGTTTTTCATACGTGAATTGTTATAATTTTATTTTGTTTTATCAGGTTTTACGCCACTTGTTAATTGTATGGAAATTGGCAACATTTAGGCACACCTTTTGAATTGTCACGGTATTGGAAACCACCCTGGGTTAAGCCCTAAGTACTATGTGTTAATTTGAATATTTAAACGGTGCCGATAATTGATGGTGACGGAATGTTCCATACTCTATCTTGAATTAAGTGGGTCACAATGGCAGCAGGCTAGTGAGGCTTGAGTTCTACATTAAAAGTATAAATGAAATGTTTTAAGGTTAATTAGATCCAAAGAAGTATGTTACAAGTTGAGTGATAAGCCAACGGTACACAGTACTACCATCAGAAAAGGGCTACATATATAATAAGTGTGAGAAACTCTACAATTATATAAGGTATGATCCCACCTTAATGTACAGTGACCGTTAGGCATACGTGAAAGTGCTTAAGAAGCTTTTAAAGTAAGCAACATAATTTCCTTACACTTTTCAGTGGTCACAAAGTGCCTGAGATTAAATAAGTATCTGGTTGCTCTACCGACATAAACTGTGCTAGCCAGGAACATTTGAAACGAGTAATTATATAGGCACACTGTAATGGTCAAGTGTGAGAACCTTAGTTACTTTTACTTTGAACTGAATTAAATCTACTCTGCAAAACTTTAAGTGTGTGCAACTTTCAAGATGTTTAGATAATAATTTTATTTATTTCACATACAAATACTCTACTCACTTAATTGACATTTGTAGCAGGCATAATGAGAGGTATCTTTAAGGACCTAGTCCAGCTGCTGTGTGCATATCCTTTTGCATTTTTGACACTACCAAGGAATGAAATTTTTCATGCTATTTACTTCCATGATTTTGGCCACCACTGTTCTGAAGGTCTGAAGGAAGCCCCTCAAATTAATAAATATGGCGAAAATTGGATTTCCAGGGCTTGTTTTTAATGAGGGGGCCTTCTACCATTTTTGATGGACAAAAGGGAAATTTTTCGGGAAAAGGGAAATTTCTCGAGTCTTATGGTCAATTTTGTGGGGAAAAAGGGAAAAAATGTTGGTCGGGTGACGTAACAAGATGGCGGCTGGGTGGCTCCTATGCCAGATGCCATTGCGCCAAAGTCATCCAAATCCAAATTATCAGAATTCACGTTACACTATTTTTCTTTCAAAGATAAAAAAATATGCAGGATAATAGAAGTTTATTAACTGATATGCAATGGAAACAAGTGGATTTTAAATGTAAACGAGAATTTGAGCATTATTTTTGATTAACATTACTAAGAGCTGCAGAAAAATAATTTTTTTGGTTACCTTGGCAATACTCGTCTGCCTTTTCTATACACTGACACCAGCTAACAGCCAGCGGCGCTAGAGTCCATGACGGCGCTCACGTGTTATGTGTCCCACACATGCACGAAGAGGCCAATAATTTTGAACTTCCCTATAAATGTTAATTTCAGGGTAAAATGTGTTATATTGTATTTACAGTGTTTAATATGTCTTAAAATGTTTTAAAGTGTTTGTACTAATTTTAATTGCATTGGTTTTGAATATTCCAAGTGCCTGAGGCACCGAGATTAAGAACACTTAATATTCTGGCACGAATGCCATAAACAAAGAGACATTAAAATAATACTAAAATTCATAAGAAAATTATAGAAATGTAAAACAATATCTAATTTAATTTGTACCATTTTATTTCCAATATAAAATATTTTACTCGGCATGCATAGCACTTCCACTTATGTGAACCCGTAGGCGGCCATGGTAGGTCCATGCGACGCTTGTATCTGGACAGTCTGTCGAGGAGAGCTGGCGAGGTAAGACACTGTCATGTAAGCACTACAACTTTTGTTCAATGATTTAGGTTTCCATAGTTATTTAGTTTACCAGTTAACCTTTGCTTGCGTACATTTTGCCAGACATTTTCCCCAACATTATGATTCCGCTTCATTAATTTCTTGCGCCCTTATGGCATTTTTAACTTATACCAAGGAGAAGGAGGAGAAAGATGTCAGAGAGGTCACGTGACCCACGCAACTTGAATCAGGCGCCATCCACCTATTTATATGGCATATCATTGTAACTTCTGCATTATTGCTACACACAATTTTAAGAGCTTTATTTTTATGTATGTATTTGAGGGTAATTTTCGTGTTTGAATATTTTACGGCAACATCACGTATAACCACGTGGCCAACTGAAGCCAAGTCTTTGTATATGCCATCATTGCTTTTCAAGAGCTTATTTGTACAACATTGTATGTGCAAACATTTATTTCAGTGTTCTATGTCAGTTTCATTCAGGGTTTAATGTATTTTTAACGTAAATTGATGCTTTTTGTACTTGACCACGCGGTCACATTAATGTTTGATTTTACCACTATCAGACATGTAACAACTCTAATCGTAAAGAGAATTACTTGCTCAACACACATAATATTTTATCTGAATTTAGTTTGCCGTTTCCACGCAGAAATATTACATTTTCACCTGCACCATGTGGTCTGCTACGAACTTCATCCAGTGGCATTCACACCACCTAAGCTTGTTTTCACACATGTGTGTGTTTATTGGGAATATTCATTTAGTGTCCCATCTTATTTCATGTATCATTCAAGGGTTTATGTAATTGTGTAATTAGTGTACAGTGCAATTATTCCCGTCCTAGCCGGCTCTGTGTATAGGCCGTTACAACACTACCCACGTGTGGAGGGCGAGCCCCGACAAGTTTGCATTAGTGATGCCGAGTAATCACACGTGTTAATGTATCAGGGATTTAATTTGTAATTCACAGTGTCATGTCTTCATGGAAAAACTGTCAGTCCACCCTAGTGGCTGTCGGCCCTCTTCCCTTATGAAGGCTGTGCTTCACGCACCTCGGTGTGATCATTCATTTAGGCGTGCGCTAGATTAATTACGGGCTGGGGAGCACCCAAGCGGAATTGGCTAGTCATGACCGAGATAATCATTTCATTGGCATGTTGATGTGTATGAACAATATCAATAAAAACAAGTCTACAGTGAACTCCATTTTTTATTCAGTAGTGACAGTGTCCTAGCCACATATGTTTTATCAATTGTTTATTTCAGTTATTTTATTAAAAGTTTAGTATTGTCAACGTGTTTGTAAGTACACATGGGTGAGACGGACACACAAAACCCACAACATCCCTGAGAACCCTGAGTCTCAATAGTACGGCGATTGGGAAGCACCGCTGGTGCCCAAATTACCAGTAAGTATTTATGTCATTGTTCATCTCGTGTCTCACCCGATGGCGTCAACACATAGCAGCAGTTATCAAGGAATAATTAATTTGGTGTTAGCTATGTAATTCTATATGTTTGTTAATTATAATATGTATTTATTAGGGTTATTAACTTTATACTACTATTATACTATGAGTAAACCTTGTGGTTTAACACTGTATAAAAGCTATTTTCCATTGTTTTTTTTTTTTACAAAGTAGTCAAGTAAATTAAAAGTAAATAATATATAACTAAAAGCACTGTACAGATTATTAAATACTGAACAGGAGTTTCACTAGTTAAAGACACTCATTTCATTCTAGAACATAAGCTACAGTTTGGGTTTGATATTTCTCAACCTAAGTCTGGTAATGATATTAATAGATGTTGTATTGGTTGGGGTTGTACAAGAAAATCAAGAAGAGATTTTCAGTTTATGTAACAGAAATGGTAAATTTTAAGACCCACATAAATTCACAGTTTCAGGTATTACAAACCAAAAGTATCTAATAAATGTTGTAGTCTACATGTCACTTATTAAGTTATCACAAACAATGAACTGTAGACTTTGCGTTCGACTATAGCAATATGAAACATTACAACATGGACTAGTAGCATGCTGCATGTTTTATGAATCATTTATGCACACCAACGATCCTTGGGTACTGAACTTTGTCAGTATACAGCACCAGCAAAAAATAACTTCCCTGTTCATTATATAAACAATTGTGGACACCGGGTCTGAACAAATTAAAGCCACGGACAGATACAAAAACATAGTACATTTATTAATTTCATCAATCATCAAACACAAATGGATAACAGTATTGGTATAACCCTTAGTGGATTTAAATATTTGAAATCTAGAAAACATCTCCATTAACTATATTTTAAGTGCAAACATTTATGAGGAATAAGTGCACGTGTAGTATGACTGTTTGTAAAATGACAACAATAATTGTGAACTATGACATCCCCAAACTTTGTAAACTGTGAATTGTGAATTTGATTGGGTGAGGCAAGTATAATTTGGAACTAAAAGTAACTTGTCTATTGCCGTAGAAAAATATACTTTGGTACTTACTCTGTCTTCTTTGTGATTCTTGCTTTTAATAATAATATTTGCTACAGAGTAAATATCTGTTAACTAATAATTGGCAATATTATTTTAACTCTATGCAGATACAGTATTAAAGAAATGTAATGAAGATAACAGAAAGCAGAAAGTTTGTAGCTGCCAATCTCATATACACAGTTGAAATATTTTTAAGTTCTACACACCATAAAAAGGAAATTATGAGAGTTAATGGTTTAAAAAAGGCATTTAAATAAACTTTAGTGTTTATTTTCCATTTTATATGCATATAACCTACCTATATCTTAAAACAAGAAAGTCTCTTGCTTGCTACTTTTCTTCCTGTTCACATCCAGAAAAATAATCAAAATAGACAATTGTTTAACTATTTTTTACATATAAAATCTACTCAGTAAAGAAAAGATTATAAATGTACCATGGTTATAAAATAACACTGATTTTCCAATAAAATTCTGGAATTATTTGAGTTGATAGTTTTTGAGTAACAAGTTTAATTTGAATGTTTTTCAGCCACACAAAGCGAGAATACAGCACTATTCAGTCCCTGCCCCATGCAGAAGCCGAGGGAGCAAGGAGGCGGCGTGGATAAGGGTGAGATTTCCATGTTTCTTTGTGGCTCCGGCCAATGCGAGAGACTGGCTGAAAGAGCGGAAGCCGTACTCAGCTGTAGTACAGCACTGAGGCTGTGCCCGTGATGCTATAAACCTGCAAATATTATCTCTGGCAACAAAATTGAGCTCTAAGCAAGTGATATTGTATTGTTAAAGGAAAACAGCATCTCCATATTTGAAACTTTGATTAAATAAAATATTCTGCAAAATGTATCAAAATTTGGTCATTGCTAGAGCCAGAGAGTAAGGCCTTATGCACCACCAACTGACCATATGTGTTTTGCTATCATTGAGAAAAACATTTGCTCTAAACCACAATTCAGCTTGAAGCAAAGTATCTTCAGCAGTAGCTTTCAGAGTAAAAAACAATTAGCTCCAGTAGTTAGGAAAGTAATGTCATCCGCATATAGTATTTTATGAGCAAATACACATTATTGGAAAATCATTATCATTAATACAAACAATAAAGGGCCAAGGATTGAACCCCAAGGAACACCATACTTTACTTCGCCTATTTTAGATCTTAAATTACCTCGACACATAATCTGCTTATGGTCCTCAAAGTTAGTTTTAAATACTTTGAGGCCATTATCCTTTATGGCATAATACTGTAATTTGTGTAATAAAGATAAATTATCCACACAATCAAATGCCTAACTCAGGTCACAAAATGTGGCTTGAGCATATTCTCAATTTTATAAAATGTGAAATAAATTTTTTACCAGAGAATCAATAGCACCAATAGTTGATTTCCCTTTTCTAAAACCAAACTGTTATTCACTTATTATATTATATATTTCTAGATAATTACTTAACTGAAAATATGTAACAAATTCTAATACTTTGGAAAAGATTGGCACAAAGGATATTGGTCGATAACTATCTGCTAAGGTTTTATCCCCTTTTTTAAAAACTGTCACAACCCTAGATAATTTTAAAACTATTAGAAAAACTCATTCTATTAAACATTAATTTTTTACAAAAAGTGAGTGGGTTAACAATACAATCTATAATTTGCTTAACACTATTACTAGATAAACCCTTTATGTCAACACTGTCTGAAGACTTTAATTTACTCACAATGTTTAATATTACCAAAGGTGTTATCTCAGAATAAAGTGAAGTTTCCCTCATTAGACTGTATATTGTATTGTTCAATCAAATCAGGAACTGTTACATCAGGCCTTACAATATTATTATGAATTGCATATACTGAATTTATAAAATATTTGTATTAAATTCATCAGGAGATATTTCTATATTATCTCTTTTACTAATTTTAACTACAAAATTTATTAATTTCGACAACTCCTTACATTTATTCTTTGATGATTCAATTTTTTTTACTATTGTGCCATTTTTT